>ML975428.1:6477-48485 GCA_010015605.1 Decorospora gaudefroyi
TCCCAGTATAGAAGCGGATTAAGAGACAGCCGGTCCTCCTCAGCTAACGCTGGCTGCCGCTTCCAAATCTCATACTCATCCTCCGCAAGGCTTGCCTCTACCTGCCGTATACTTTGCTCGATCGACGACTGAAGAAAAGCTAATCGCGACGTCGACAACCCTAGCCGGGACTTCTTACGCGGCGGCGTCACTGTCTGAGCTGGAATAGCTGCGGCGTCCTTTCGCCCCTGCCACATTAAAGCTAGTAGTTCTTCTTGTACTTGCGGTGCCAGACGGCCCAGCCGTGGCGGTAGATCTAGCTTTTTGGCCCACCGCGATTATTCCGCTTAACTTGGCGCCGCTCAAGGTACAGCACACGCTTAAAATCAAGCCTGTTGTAATTGTCGTCGTCATCGTCGCCGTTGTTCGGGAAGTCCGCCTGTATTGCCACAGGCTCATCAGCCTATGCCTCGCTCGCAGTATCGCCAACAGTAGGCGCGTTCGATAGCGATAGTAGAGGAGAATTGCGCTTGTCGTATTCTACAAGGCGGCGAAGGCCTAAATTAGATAGAGTAGACATGAAGTACACCAAAAGGTATTATGGCAACAGTAGTGTAGCGTTGTGTGTATAGCAGACGCGACGCGACGCGACGCGACACGAAAGGCTTGCTAGGTGCGGCTAGTGCACCTCTACAAGATCTAATTGGCTGGATGCTACATTAACCTACTTATATAGGATTAGTGCCTATGTATCTTAGACTAGCGTGACTTCGAAGCCGCACTAGATGTGGCTATTATAACTGCAAAATTCTGCTTCAAAAACAGCCAACGTCAGTCCAACGTCAGTCAGTTCAGTCAGTCTGGAGGCCTCTGAACTGACTGGACTGACGTCCAGCGGCCTCAAGAACTGACTGACTGAACTGAGTCTTGGCAGTCAGTTCAGTCAGTTTGAACTGAGTTACCTGACTGATAGCAAGTCTGTCCAGTGCAGGTACCTAGCGCTGACTTCTAAAAGTATACCCACCTATACGAGCTGGGTAGGTAGGTACCGTGCTGGGATCCTTCGTACTAGACACGTCGACTAGCAAGCCGAGATTCTGGGCTGCAGACATAGGTAAGGAGGTACTTCAGTGGCGTTTGTAGCCTTGTGCATAATCGTAGCGAGTAAAACAGATTTTTAGTCTTCTTCTTTTCATCTGGGTCTAGGTAGGAGAGAGTGGGTAGTGTTCTAGTGTTTGTGGCTGGGATACATACCTAATGGACGAGGCTAGGATTGTTTATAAATTCTTGCTTCGCTGCGATGTGTATAGAGGCCTGGTTTCTTCGCCTGGATAAATGGATGACAGGCTTGTAAGTTCAATATAAGGAAACTAAAACCCAGCGTACCGACTATTATACCCTAGTCAGTGTGATAGCTAAGAAATAAAACCATTCAAATTCCATCACGTTTCGTACATATTCGCCTGGCCAGCACGCACTAAGCCGGTCCACCCCAAACATTCCACTGCCCCCAATCAACAACAGCAGCGTCATTCCCATTCCCATTCACAGCCGCCCCAAGCCCAAAACCAGGCAACTCCACACCCTCCAACCCATCCAGCCCCGGCCCAGCAAACAAATCAAAATCCAGACCCAGATCCACCGCCATCTGCCCCTCAGCCGTCCGCTCAATACCCTCCTCCTCCTGCGCAGGCCCAGAACCCAACACACCATGCAAAACACGAACAAAAACCTTAGCCGCCTTACGACATAAACTATAATCCGCCTCGCCCAGCCCCGCGCCCGAATTCTCAATATGCGCCGCCGCCTCAAGATACTCAATCAAGACGCTTAGCAAGCGAATAATTTCGGGCCTCGAGATATCGGCCGGGAACGACGAGCCCGTCGTTTTGTGGCGTTCGCGGAGGGCGGTGGCGAGCACGGAAGCTGCGGGGAGGCCGAAGAGGAGTAGGCAGTGCAGCATGTCGCGGTGGATATCGTAGCGTCGGTCGCGGATGGAGCCGAGCTTTAACGACTTGGAGAGGAGATCGATGGAGATGTGGAGTAGTGCTTTGTTGAGCATGGTGGGTGTAGAGTCGAGCAGCTTTTGTATCATGAATTCGTTGTACCAGTGGGTTAGGTGGATGGTGATTAGCATTAGGGAAATGGTGGGGGGTGTGTTTTCTTCCCAGCATGTTTCCCAGTAGCGGAGGTGTGTGGGTAGGGTTTCCCAGGATTTGTGTAGGCGCTTGGATATGTCTCTGTGGAGGGTGTGTGTTAGTCAGATGTAGGGCTGTTTATTTCTTTGGGGGGGAGGGGGAGTGTACAGGAGTTGGGCTTGGGCGTTTGCGTCGATTTTGACAAACGAGAATTCGAGGATTTCTTCACGGAACTGGAGAGATATGTGACGGAGACGCTATGACAATAGGTTAGCCTAAAGGCGTGATATCCTATGGGCTGGGTGGACAAACGATCCATGAGGCTCTTAGCCAGCTTCCTTTGGTGTTCCATCCATCGGCGTCCAATTCTTGTATGGCACTTTCTAGCGTCGCTTGATCACCGGTAATCTCCTTATCCGCCAAATCTAGTGGAAGTTTAGTATCAGTGTGTCTCTTACTAATCCTTATTGGGCGGCCGAGGAAGGTCGATATGAATTTATCTTGGTTGTAGGCTGCGCAAAAAACCCTGCGACGAGTTTCGGCCAGCCAGGTGGGAGCATTGGCACATTTTCTTTCCTGGTGAAGACCGAGCGCGTACACCTGAGTCGCCAATTCTCCGATCCGTCTCCAGGCAGGTGGGCCTATACGCTCATGTTAGCTGTAATCTGTTCATGGGCTCATGTAACATGTACCAGTATAGCCGCACATCATTACCGTAAAGAGGAAGTTTTCGTCATACATCCAAACGGTGACATCGTTGACCGTAGCAAGCATCGTGGTAAGGAAGAGGCATTTTGTGCTTGCGCGAAGCAGCTCATCGGTGAAGCGCATCTTCATGTCTTTGTTATCGGGATCCTTAAGGCTGTCTGGTGCCGAACCAAACGTCAGTGATCTTCCCGCGGTGGCAAGGAGAAACCCAATCATCTCGAAACGCACGTTCTCACCCGAACACAGTATGTGGAAGTCACAGGCTTCCAAAGACTGGGATATTGTGAAGGGACGGGACGTGGTTTCCAAGACTTGCTCTATGAGTTGGGTGCTTGGAGGTTTTCGTCTCAGGTCGTGTTTGTCAACGACGTATTCCAGTGCGTTAATCGCATCGACCTGGATCTGTGCTGGTACTATGCCCCCCTCGTTATATCTGCAGTACCAGAGCACGAGTTCCTTGATCGAGTTGTAATGCCCGAGTGTGCTCAATACGTCGCTGGCCAGTCGGTACCTCATAGACTTGGACAAGGTATGTTGATGTGTGAGCTCGCGATCGGACCTCTCTGATGCGACGGACTCCTCCCGTTCGCGCGGTTCTCCCGCCCCCTCCTCCTGAGGAAGAAGCACGGCGTAAGAGCCGGGTCCGAGGAAGCCTGGATGATAGACATCGGCAGCGACGGCGTCTGCGAGCTTGTCGCCTTGCGTCGGAGAAGTTTCGGAAAAGGCTGGCCCAGAGTCTGGAATTTGCTGTGATGGTCTTCTACTAGTTGCATCAATATCATTTCGCAGCCGAACCTGGACGAGTTGCTTACTTTCTCTTTGGTGGGCGCACTTGGTCAGTGGCTGAGTCATCAGCAATGGTGCGAAGTCTCGTAAGAGGTGCTGGATGGTAGAAACAGCGGTCTTCAATGCCGCGCTGACGACATCGATCGCATTTGGGGTGACCATGATCGCATTTTGTCTTGTTCAGTCTGCATGGTTCGCACGATGCAGGCTTGCCATTGCGCCTGCTGCTGTTGACGTTCCTGTTGATCGATTAGTTTAGGCAGCACTGGTGACTGAGAAGGGGGTCATGTATGGACTACATCGAGATTGCGCCGTGCGGTATATGTGCCAAGACGCATACTAACTAGTTACCATGGACATACGAAGAGGATCATACTTCCACGTGCTTTGCATCGTGAGGCGTGGTGGGGAGGTGTGGCGGGTGGCCTTACCTACCCACCTACCGTAGGCTTGCGGGTGCATTATCGATAAGTAGGTACAGGTACTTCGCTCCATGCCACCGGACCGGACTAGCCCATCCTAAGCTTTAGCCTCCTTGAACATGGGCTATATATCAGCCTACTACAGCCTCGCCGCCTTGAAAATCGATGCGATTGATTTTCTACTAACATCCCATTTGGCAGCACAGTCCTAAGGGCTAGCTTTCTACTCCATTTCCCCCTGTACCTAGCTACCGGTATTTTCGCTACGTCTCGGACTTGAAGAAAATCGCACGCCAACCCTCTCCTAAATACAACCCCCCATATCAAACAACATCATATTCACCAACCTCATCTAACCCATCGTGCTCACCCTGCTTTTCTCCCGATCCACCAAACTCAACAACGTCTCCTATTCTAACGACACGCAATCCTCCATCCACTACCTAGCACCGGACTTGGTCCCGTGTAAGTATTTTTTGTCAACAATCGCGTTCGCTATGTTGAAGACATACGACTCAGACGCCTAAACTCTCTTTTTCCATCGTTTGACCGCCTGCTCTAGTATCTTTGCGAGTTCCACATGGCCTTCCTCCTTCGCAATGCCATGGGCATTGCACTCAAACAAGGTACTCAGAAGAAATCTCTGGGTGGGACCTGGACCATTGGAAAGCAAGTATTTCACGATTTCAGTGTTGCCCTTGTAAGCAGCGACATGGATTTGTTCCCCAACACCTAAACCCAGTAGTGACTACCAATCCTCCTCCACGTTTAGCCCTTGTTCGACGAGCAATTTGAGCATGTCGAGATTGCCTCTAGCGGCAATCTTACCAGGCGTCCAGTCGAGGTCGTCCTGGACACGAGAATGTGCTCCATGCTTAATGAGCATATCGGCAACTCCCAGACAGCCTTTCCGAACAGCATTCAGTAACGGTGAGTTGCCGGATCTGTCTCGCAGGTTGAGTCCATTGCGGTCGAGATCTAGGATGATTTGAACAAGCTCCAGGTCATCCGTTTTGCTTGCTGCTAATAAAGGAGTCGTTCCACTCTCGGTCGTGGCATCAATCCTAGCACCATATCCAATCACTACTTTAGGGATGTCGTTGTGTTCTGGTGTTTGAAATGAGCAGGAGAAAATCAGCTGCAATAAAGGCGTGGCCCCTTTGTTTGGATGGATAGTTTGCTGGTACACGCTGTCGTTGACGTCGAGCCCGTTAAGCAACAGAAGATGCATGATCGGAAATACATCCCTTGGCACAGCTACCTTGAGCCGCTCGAACTGGGAAGCGTCTCTTGCTTTGAGATGTTCCATGAATTCTGCATCTGATTGAACGGCTCTGAGAAACACGTTTGGTGTGTGCCAATCATCGCTAGTCAGCACAGGCAATCGTCCTCCGAAGTCTGTGAACGGCCATGTCTCGTTTCTGCTTGTTACTACCTGGATCACTTCTTGTCTGTGGGGTCAGCACTTTACGCCACAAGAATGGGAAAGAGCGACTATCGCGGTCGGGTATCAAATTGCCCCCAAAGCGGCTCAGCTAGCTTGTATAAATCATTACATTTCCTAACTCGTCAGGTACGCAACGCCGCCCATCTAGATCCGTTTTATGCTGCCATGTAAAAGTACAGGGAAAGTCAACTGAGAAGCGGAGAGCGGGGAATATGTACAAGCCAAATATTGTACAAGAAGGACTCCCTACATGGTACGCCTGGTATGCCTTTTGTCCACCTCTTGCGTTGGCGTCCCTTACTCGAGAACACGTGTGACAAGACCAGTGGCGACGGTCCGGCCACCCTCACGCATGTTGAAACGCTGACCCGTCTCGAGCACGTGCGGCTGGTGGAGTTCACAGACCATCTCAACATTGTCACCAGGCATGACGAGCTTGTCGTGCGCATCTTCAGTGCCCTCGGGCCAGTGGAGCGCACACGACTCATCGGCGGTTCGGATAAACATTTGTGGCCTGTAGTTGTCGCCGAAGCCCGTGTGGCGACCACCCTCCTCCTTGCTCAGAACATACATGGAGACCAGGAACTTTTTGTGGGCCTTGACCTGGCCGGGAACGGAAACGACCATGCCACGGCGGACGTCCTCGCGCTTGACACCGCGGAGGAGCAGGCCGGAGTTGTCGCCAGCACGCGATTCCTCGCACGACTTCTTGAACGTCTCGATGTCGGTGACCTTGGTCTTGATGGGGGCGGTGCCCTTGCCGACTAGCTCGACTTCGGAGTCGCGCTTGAGGATACCCCGCTCGACACGGCCGGAAACGACGGTACCACGACCAGCGATGGAGAAGACATCCTCAATGGCCATGAGGAAGGGCTTCTCCGTCTCGCGAGCGGGCGTGGGGATCCATGAGTCGACAGCCTCGAGCAGTTCGTCGACCTTCTGGACACCGATTTCCGGCTGGCGGCCCTCGATGGCGCACAGAGCCGAGCCCATGATGATGGGTGTCTCGTCACCCTCGAACCCGTAGCTGCTGAGCAGCTCGCGCATCTCCATCTCGACGAGCTCCAACATCTCCTTGTCATCCACCGCGTCGACCTTGTTCACGAAGACGACAATCTTCTGCACACCGACCTGGCGGGCGAGCAGCAAGTGCTCCCGCGTCTGGGGCATCTGACCGTCGGATGCGGCAACGACGATGATGGCGCCGTCCATGTTGGCGGCTCCGGTAATCATGTTCTTGATGTAATCGGCGTGGCCAGGGCAGTCGACGTGGGCGTAGTGGCGGTTATCCGTCTGGTACTCGATGTGGGCGGTCGAGATGGTGATACCACGCTTGCGCTCCTCGGGCGCCTTGTCGATGGAGCCATACTCAAGGTACTTTGCGTAGCCCTTTTCTGCTTGGCGCTTGGTGATAGCAGCTGTGAGCGTCGTCTGTGAGGTGTTAGTCGAGCGTGGTGGGGAGGGGGAGGGGAGAGGTATTGCGGACCTTTCCGTGGTCGACGTGGCCAATGGTGCCTGGCATGGGTCAGTCTCAAGGCAGCCAAAGCAACTATGTGTGTAGGTACCAATGTTGACGTGCGGCTTGTCTCGTGTGAAGGCGGCATAGTTGCGTACACCGTTCATCCACCTGGCCGTGCCGTGCGCACCCAAGGCATTCTGTACGGGGGAGACGCCACGCTGGTACTGGAGGGCAGAGCGCGAGGTGCGCAGCAGTATTCTGGAGAAGTTGGACATGGCGGACACGATGACACGACGCAGCAGGAGCGAGTGTTGGCGATTGGCAATTGGCGTGTGGCGTGTTGGCGGAGCCTGAGGACGGCATGGCGAGGCTCAAATCATTTTCGTAGCGCGTCTGCAGCATGTGCTTACCTAAGATCCGTACGTTGGATGCTGCCCAATCACGGGAGGGGGAGATCCGAGGCGGATACCCGAGGTTCCATGTCCAGAGTTTACCTTTTTGTGGCCGACGCGCAGAACACAAGTACACCCCACATGTCTCTCCGCACAATAACAAGAGCGCCGCTGAGCTGCGTCTCGCGGATACCCACAGCCAGTACGATGCCATTGCGCGCAAAGATTACCAATCCCGCCTGGATGAGCGGCTCAAGAAAGGTTCGACGACCCCTCGGCAGCCTACGATAGCCTACCTACCCTACCATAACCCCCTCTTACCGTCTACAGTATGCCACACCCACCGCCGACCTCCTCCAAGCGCAGCGCGACGACGACCCCGATGACGTCATCTTCACCAACAACTACGGCGTCCGCAGCATCGAGCTCAACCGGCCGAAGAAGCTCAACTCGCTCAATGGCTCCATGGCCCGCAAGATTATCCCGAGACTGCAGGAGTGGGCCAAGTCGGAACTGGCGGGCGTCGTAGTCATCAAGGGCGCCGGCCGGGCCTTCTGCGCGGGCGGAGACGTGGCGGCGCTGGCCAAGTGGAACCAAAAAGGACCCGAGGGGCAGCAGAGGAGTGCCGACTACTTTGGGCTGGAATACAAGCTGGACCATCTGATCGCAACCTACACGAAGCCATATGTCGCCTTCATGGACGGCATCACAATGGGCGGCGGCGTCGGCCTCTCCATCCACGCCCCCTTCCGCATCGCAACCGAGAACACGCTCTTCGCCATGCCCGAGACCACCATCGGCTTCTTCCCCGACGTCGGCGCATCCTTCTTCCTCCCGCGCATGGAAGGCGCGCTCGGCACCTACCTCGCCCTCACCTCCGAGCAGCTCAAGGGCGTGGATGCCTTCTACCACGGCGTCGCAACCCACTACATCCACTCCTCCACCCTCCATCAACTCGAAGCCCGTCTTGCCGAGCTGCAGTTCCCAGACTACATGGTGCTCAACGACCGCTTCAAAATCATCAACGCCACAATCGAGGAGTTCAGCACCGGCCTCCCGGCCGAGCGACCCCACATCTCCACCGAGCTGCGCAAGACCATCGACAGCGTTTTCCACGTCGACAAGCAGAGCATCACAGAGATCATGGCCTCTCTCCAAAAAACGAAAACCTCCTCCCGCAACCCCGCCATCCAAACATGGGCCGACAAAACCATCCAAACCATAAACTCCCGCTCTCCCATCTCCGTCGCCGTCACCCTCCAGCAGATGCGCGTCGGCCGCCGATGGACAATAGCCCAAGCCTTCCAGAAAGAATACGACATGGCCTCGCACTTCATGGCCCATCCCGACTTCGTCGAAGGCGTAACCGCCCGCCTCATCGAGCGCAAGAAGGAGCGCCCCAACTGGCAACCCAACACCCTGGACGACGTCAAAGGATCCGACGTCGACGCCTTCTTTGACGCCAGCGGTACGAGCGGCCCGCTGCCGCTCATCACCACGGACGACTACCGCGACTATCCACACGCCTGGATCGGACTCCCCAAAGAAGACGAAATCCTGAGGCTGGCCGCCGGCAAGACGAGAGACGATGTTGTTGCTGACTTGTTGGAGAAATATGAGGGGAAACAGGGTGTGAGGGAGAAGATTGCAGAGGTCTTGGAGAGGTTTCAGAGTTAACTACGTGGTGTGACTGCCATGTAGATGTGTGAAATACCATGTTAGTCAAAAGGTATTACTTTATGATGGGATTTGCTGCTATGTTTTGATGTCTGGTGGCCCCCCCTTTTTTGTTATGGTTTGAGGTCCGTTGGGAAGAAGATTACGTTGGAATAATACAACTTTGCTCGCGCTGCAAAGATGGATACGTCCATATTCACTAGACGTGTCACGTGGAAATAATGCCTTTTTTTTTGGGACCTAATGAAGGGTGTAGGTAACTTACCTCATACTTACCCAAGACAAAAGCAAAAGTAAAAGCAAGGCTGAAGTCATGTTAACCTTAACCAAAGTTCATCATCATCGTAGTACAATTTAAGTGCCTGGGGACGGGACCTGGGCTCACCCTCAGGTAATATCACCATGGCAAAAGAAGAAGAAGAAAGTATGCAAGTCCCTCAATCCCGATCACGATTTCAATTAATTTCCCTACATTACGCGTACATACATACATGCAGCAGCATCAACCCCTATAAACAGTAAAAAAAACGTTGCACACACACACCATTACCAATCCCACCCCCCCAAAAAAAAAAGGAAAATCACCCCATTAAAACAACCCCAACCCCACCCCCGCAGCACCAATAATCAAGCCCGCAATATGACCCGTAGGCAGCGCCGCCGCGCCTGTAAACTCCGAAGTTGGGCTAAAGAACGAGCTGGGTGGGGGCGCAGAGGATGTGGTGTCGCTGGATGATGTTTCTGATCGGGTGGAGGAGGAGGAGGTGCTTGGAGGAGGAGGGGGGGATGAGGAGGATTCTGACGAGGAGGAGGAGGAAGAGGGTGGGGGTTCGATTATGGGGGACGAGGATGGGGGCTCGAATGAGGATTCGGGGGTGGGCGAGGATGAAGGGGGTGGCGGTGGTGGTGGTGGCGGTGAGGATGAGGAGATGACACGAGATGAGGATGAGGGTGGCGGTGGCGGCGGCGGTGGGCCTTCAGAGGTAGAGTCAGCGGAGCTGCTGCTGGGCGGAGGTGCGATACTCGTCGACGAAGGTGCACGGCTCGTTGAGGGCGGAGGAGAGCTGGATGGCACTGGGGCAACACTGCTAGACTCTGGGGTCGCAGTGGAAGATGGCGGAGGTGGAGGTGGAGGAGGTGGTGAACTGCTTGACGGTGTAGGGGTTCGGCTGCTGGACACCGGAGCCGCACTGGATGAAGAAGAAGAAGGAGGAGGTGGAGGAGGAGGAGTATTACTTGACTGTGTAGGGGTACGGCTGCTGGACACCGGAACCGTACTGGATGAAGGAGGTGGAGGAGGTGGTGGAGGACTACTTGATGGTGGAGTACTACTTGAGCTGGGTGGCGGCGGTGGCGGCGAGCTTGAACGGACAGCAGAAGATGACCGTACTGCGCTTGATGACGGCGGAGCTTCAGTGGTTGTTGGTTCGAGGACGGCATCCGGTGTAGGAATGCGACGTGTAACGATGGCTGCAGCTGGGAGAGTGGAGACGAAAGTCGTCGAGCCACGGGTTTGCGTAGCGCTGGAAGCAGTAGTTGGTATGAGGGGGTCACAGGCTCCAGTGCCAATCGTCCGTCCAAGCTGTTCGGTGACAGTGCTGAGGGAGTTGAGGTAATCGACAACAGTAGGTGCAACCGACGAAGTTGGCTCCGGGATATCCTCTACTGGAAGAATAAGTGGCCCCCAGCTTGTTGGACTTGGTAAAGTTAGGGTGGAGGTCGTGCTGATGCACTCTAATCCGACCGGAGAGACTTCAATGTGGCTAAAGGTTGCGTAGACAGCATATGTCGTGGGCCAGGTCAGTGGTACACCGGAGTAATCCCACGTAATCGTTTGTGATGGAGGCGGTAACGCCTCGGTGTACAACGTGGAGCTCACATCCATTCCAAGGTCATCGGTGTAGATGTCGAGCGTGACGACTGGCTCGTATTCAGTCGAGACGATGACACTGCCGGGGTAGATCAATTGCAAAGCGGTGACGTCGATCTGGCATGGGCTCGAACAAGAGATGGAGGGAAGAGGGGTAGATGAAGGGCTGGGAGTTTGTACGATGGTGGTCGGGACGACTTGAGTTGAGATGTAAGATTGGGTGATGAGGACGGTGGAGATGGATGTCGTTGCTGGCAAAGTGAGGGTGGATACGGATGTTGAGTCAGGCAGAGAAATCGTGCTGATGACGGTAGACCCAGGCAAAGTAATGGTCGATAGCACAGACGATGTTATTGTGCTTGCGGGTAGCTGGGTGACTATAGTCGAAGTGACACCAGGTAGGGTAATGGTCGATAGTATTGTACTAGCGGGCAGTTGGAAGGTGGTGGTAACTATCTCAGCAGGCATGGTGATGGTCGAAAGGACTGTGCTTGCGGGAAGCTGGGTTGTGATTGTCGAAAAGCTTACGGGTAGTGTGAGAGTTGTGGTGGTCAGCTGACCAGGCTGCGTGAAGGTACTGACGATAGTCTCCGGCGGAGAGACGCTCACAGTCGTTACAGTGGTGGGAGGTAGGGTCATAGTGGACAGCACGGTCGAGACTACGGTGCTAGGCGGCAGTTGAGTCGTGAAGGTCGATGTAGGGCCCGGTATTGTTGTGGTGGTGACAACAACTTGCGGCGGCAGAGTCAGGGTGCTCATCTGGGTCTCAATACTCAAAGAGGTCTCTGTGAGTGTTTGGAGAACAGTTTCGGTGGGGCCTTCCACCGTCTCTGTTGGGCCGGGAACGCTGACTGTTAGGATCCGCTCAGACGTAAGGACAATGGTCTGCGGAACGGATTGGGTAAAGGTGGTTGTAACTAAAACCTCACTGACGATCGTCTGAGTGCTTACGCTCGTCGTACCGGGTACTGCGTTGGGTCAATTTCTTTCCGATCGTCCATCGAGTTCGCAGACTTACAAGTAATTGTGGTAGGAACAAAAATGGTGGTGCTGGACGTGGAGACCGAAATGGATGTGCTTATGCTCATCGAAATCTCGGTCGTACGGACCAGTTCAGTAGTCGTGGTCGTGGTTGGTTGCAAGCTGACTTCAGTTGTAGGAAGGAGCTAGAAACTGTCAGTAAAACTGTGGGAGGAACTTGAAAGCAAAGTGCAGAAAGTGAGGAGTGCATACCGATATAACCGTTGCCGTGTAGGTCTAAAAAGGGTCAGCAAAGTAACAAGCCAGGAAGCGCTAGGCTTACGGTAGTTTTTTGTTCGGTTATGGTATTGTTGATGGTCGTTGTAGGGCCAGGGTAATATGAGGTACATGTGGATGTCGAAGTGGAAGTCTGGCAAGGTTGTAAGCATGAATCGTCGTAGGTAGTGTTGTTCTAGCGGTCGTACCGTTGTAATGTTCACTCCCGGTTGCGTGAAGGTGATGTATTTTGTCTAGGCAAGTCAGCTTTCATCCCTTCTCAGTGCAACCATGGTAAGACCATGCCTCTGTTGTCTTCTCAGTTACTGTGGATTTTTTCACTTCTGTCACTGTGCTAGGAGGAAGAGCCGCACAATATTCCGATGTAGTCACGGTCTTTGTGCTTATGCTTGGAGGCGGGACTTCGCAATATCCAGACGTTGTGACTGTTGTGGTCTTGGTGGAGGTTTTGGGGGGAGGCACCGCACAGTACTCGGATGAAGTGACAGTCTTTGTGGTCGTCTTGCATGTTGGGTCGCCTCCATAATCATCTTGCGCTTGCGCGGCCGCTACCTGAGGCGCTAACGTCGGTGACGTCTCGACCGAAGGTGTTGCTTGAGCGCCCAGAACTGTATTGTTGTTCTGCGCACAAGCGGCGCTCGTCCAGGCCAGGATGAGAAGGCAGTAATTACGCATCGTTAAAGCGAGGGGTTGCTACGCCGGCTTAACGAGTGGCACGCGGCTTGAAGCTGAATAATCGAGTTAGGCACGTGATGTGATATAGTTGAACTGCTTGCGCGCTCCATGAAGAACATAAGGTATACTCAGTTCAACAATAGAGCCAGGAACAGGGTACAAATTGCAAAACTGAGACCAATGGCTATCATTCGATGAGTGGAGAAGTGATCAGAGACGGGATGAAAAGATGAAAACTAGCTGAGTATCACGTACCTTGCGACGAAAGATGGACCGAATGCTGGAGCTTGGGAGGGGGAAGGAAGCTGGCAGCAACGGGTGACTATAAGACAATGACGAAGCTAATGGGAGACCTGCATATGGTGGTATACGAGTACTCTGGCGAGGCTGGGCTCACTCAAGCTTGGCCGATATCCTGTTCACTAGGGTATGTAAACATAAAGCCGAAAGGGAAACAACCAAACGGAAGGCAGAGATCGAGCTGGCCGTCTTCCGCTCGGCAATGCAGGGTCATAGGCGCAATGTCAAACAGGTCCAGATCGGATAGGCCTCTTTAAACCATTACCGGTACAGGCAAGTAGTGGAAGGCCGCCACAGCAGCCAGGGTCGCAGGATAAGACCACCAAAGGCTTGGGACGTATCCAGGATGACATCCGGCCCACATCATCATCAATGCATTCGAGCAGACGTAGGCAGTGCAGGCCTGTATCCTACCCATCCCGTGGCGATTGCTGACATGGATAGCACGCAAGCCGCATACAGCTAGCAGGCTGTCTCAAGCGGACTTGTAATATGCAGTCCATAATCAACAACGATGCACGTTGGCGCCAGGCAGAATCCCGGCCTGGTCGGCACCAGCGGGGTGTGCTGGGGGCCAAAGACGTCAACGAAAAGGAAAGCAGAAGGGCGGCCCTGACAAAGGTCCGTTGGTAGCGGGCGCCATGCTCGCACTGGCTCTGCGCCACCAATATGCCTCCTGCTTGCGGATAGAGCTGTTGTTGGGTGCGGTCGTGCAGAGTAACACCGATGTCGACGGGAACAAATGTTGCGTGTAATCAGCGTGGAGGTGCATGCACGTGAGAACCAAAGCCGTGCGCTGCGGGACAAGTGGGACGTAGATTGGCGTGATTGGCCGGTTGGCAGCCGCTGAGTAAGATGCTCGAGCGGCCCTACTGTCTCCATCGAGTATAGTCGCAACGCTCATGATCCGCGCGCCATCTAAGACTATCTCGGTTTATCGCGGGTCCTGCTCGAGCCACCTGAGCATGCAGCCTTTCTGCGGCCTGTCAAGAGGCGCTGTACATCCAAACCTTCGAAGCCAATGGCTCTCGTTAGTACCTCACCTATTGGGCTCCCCTTCACCTGTATCGACCCGTCCAGTCACGTTCCAGCTTCCCCACAGGTGATATGCAACCTCAGGGCGCCCTTGCCATGCCGTGTCCCCAGGGCCCACACCACCAGGGCAGGGATCACAGCCACTCCAGAGAAGCAGAGATGGGCCCTGTACATTGCCTTTTAGCCGCCCCATGCAATGTCTGTGAGCATCTTCACACCCAACTGTCATTCGGGACATCGCGGCTCATCGTCAGGCTCCCCCCACCATCAGCTCCAGCCAATGTGCCGGTAAGGCTGCCGCTCGTTGGCCCAGACGGCCCTTCCAACGTTAGTGTGTCTTACAAGTTACTACGCCTCTTTGTTGTTCATACCCTTGTTATTACGCGGTCGCCCTTGGATTTGCTCTTGGTTTCCTAACGCTCAGTTCGCTACAATGTTCTTCGGAAAGCGTGAAGAAACCATTCCATACCCACCGGGACCCTATGTCTTAACTCCTAGCGGATCCTTTGACGGCAACGACGGGAGATGGTCGTCTTTCAACATCAACATCGGCGATGATGGCACCAACAAGAGTAACGGCCAAAACTTCAGGGTCCTCATCTCTACGTCCTCAGGAGTCACTCTCGTTCCCGGGCAAGCGCAATGGTGTGACGATACCGACTGCGCGAAAAGTCGAGGAATTGGGGTCTACAATGGACAGCAGTCACTCGGTCTGCAAGAATCATCAACATGGCAAGATGCGGGCATTTATTCGATACCACTGCCAGATTGGTGGACCGACACATTGGCCATCGATTCAAGTAACACGACAGCCGGGGGGATTTGGGGCCTAGACAATGTGGGCTTGGGACTGAGTTCGCCGGAGAGTCCTATTCTTCAAGGCCAATATGTCGTCAAATACCTGATACAGAATTTCTTCATGGGTTCCTTCGGTCTTGCTGCAGGATCATCTGGCCCTCAAGGTGCGGTCAAGCCGAACTTCCTGGATAGCCTGTACAACAGCGGTGTTATGATCGCAAGCAGATCCTACGGGTACAGCGCTGGCGCCTACCACCGTAAGTAGTCGGCTCTTATTTTCCAGGATTGTGCCGATGTTCCTTCTAGTATACCGTTCATACCATTTGCTAGATGGATTTCGTTGCGTCTTGATGTACCGAGTAAAATTATAGGATGCTAACAGTCCACAGGGAATAACAATGGAGTGACCGGAAGTCTTGTTTTGGGTGGCTACGACGAGTCACGATTCACGAAGCCAGGCATATCCATCAGCATGCCAAACAAGTCCAACAATACACTTGTTGTTGGCGTACAGTCCATTCTTTACAAGCCCGATCAGAACATCGAACCGAATGTGGAGAGTCTGACACAATCAGGAGGGTTTTCCGCTACGATTGACTCCACACTACCATATCTGATCCTACCAGACGACGTTTGTAACGAGTTCGCATCAAGATTCGGCTTGATACTTGACGAGAGCAGCCAGCTCTTCACTGTCAACGCTTCTGCGCACCGATTGAATCAGAATCAAAACGCGAGCGTGTCTTTCAAAATCGGTGCTGGTCCCGGAGATAGCGCCTCCTACACATCCATTGACTTACCATATTCGGCGTTCGACCAGCAAGCCAACTACCCTCTGCCTGTTGCTGACGGCACGCAGTACTTTCCTATCAAGAGGACAGACAAGGGCATATATGTGTTGGGCCGTACGTTCCTGCAGGAAGCCTACATCATTGTCGATTACGAACGGTCCAACTTTACCGTCGCCCCAGCATACTATGCCGACCCTATGCCTGCTCAAACTCTTGTGTCAATATATAACACGACTTACACACGACCACCATCGCCAGATTCGGGTTCCAAAGGTGGACTCCCAGCAGGCGCAATTGCAGGAATCGTGGTCGGGATCGTTTTGGCGTTTGTCATTGCTGGCGTCGCTGCTTTCCTTCTATGGAGGAAACGACGAGCTGCAAAGAAGAGTGAAGAAGAAACGGAGAAGCCATCGGAGATCGACACAACGTCAGCAGGTGCTGAAATCAAATATCGCCGTGTCTCCGAACTCACTGGCTCTGAAGCCCCGCAGTCGCCGAAAGACTCTGCCGCTGGTTACTACAATGTTGACCACAAGTCGATCCCGCCTATCAGTGAGATGTCGCCGGAGAGCACGCCAGCGGAGCTCTATAGCCCTCCGCCAGACGGTCGAGATACTTTCGATTATTTCAGCACCGGCAGGATGCGACGGCGCGGTGCAACACGAGATCGCGACTCTTCGGGAAACAACACGCCACGCACACCTATTGCTGAACTGCCTGGAGATGACGCAGTACGCGCGCTTCCCGGCAAGCAGGATCCGGTTCCAAAGCCTCAGCACAGCCGAAGTCCTAGTGACAATTCGCTTTCCACCAATATCGACGAAGTGCTAGCGAAGAAGCGGGCCAAAGCAGGTGCCGATGGTGCCGAACAATCAGTGGAACCAGGAGCGCCAGCAACTCGCGAAGAGATAGCTAGAGCAACAACAGAGGCGCAGCAGGAAGGGGCTGAGCATGCGGCACAGTCCGTGTTGGAGCGGCGACCGTCCCACGCTAGAGGGTTGAGCGACACGACAGTCCAAAGTGACAGCACAGCAGTGTCTCAGCCAACACCCGAGGAAATAGAGCGCTGGGCAAGAAACGTAGATGACGGGCCCATACGACCGATGTCTCCATGAGGAACAGGAAAAGAATGATCTGCAACGCGCTTTGATGATTTTTTGAGAAGATCGCTTCTTTTCCGTACGAGTCTTTCTTGGTCCCGGACATGCTATCCTTGTGGTCTTGTCATCCTCGCATTGTGGCGTTCTGCCTGGTTCATGCGTCGAATATGTGTTTCCACCACCGAAAATTCCTTCCACGCGCATGGCCTCCTTCTCTAGAAGCTTTTCGGTGGCCAGTCTGCAGGACTTGGATGATTGAGAACCCCACTAGTACGCGCTTTACAACTTTAGTGTAACATCATACAGCGCTGCTAGGTACCTTCACGCAATAGACGTCTTTCACCTCACTCATCTCAACGTCTTCCACGATATGCCCCTCCGCCGTCTAGAGAGATAATCTTCCGACATTGCACAACAGCTGCGAGTATTCTCGTGCAGTACATAATCGCAAACCGCTTCTGCGTCTGCAGCTACAACCTTCAACATGTACTCCACGACCCAGATTATTGGCTAATGCCAAGAGTGGATTTTCTAGCTTTGGCTTGCGGAATGTGGATGCGGTTGACGGTTGACCAACGGCAGTGCAGATCGATACCCGCAAAGAGACGCAAGCGCTGTGCGTCTGGAGCGGCCATGACTCGCGGCGGCGGCAATACCCTATTGGTGCGATCGCCGTTGCATCCTACATACTTTGCACAGCACAACGCGCTCAAACGCGACAATGCCTCGAGGCACCTCAAACGAGCTTTTAATCATTATTACGAATTTGTTACCGTACGAGCATTGTTGCGTTGCGAAGCTTAAATTATTAATCAAATCTCCAGATGCTCCTTTGTCTTCAAAAAAATAACCACACAACGAAGAACGCAATGAAACGAGCTCTCAACACGGGACATATGAGGCTCAGCAGACCAACAGCACTCTTCGCATAAGGATGCGGGACGTGGGCAGGGTGTGATGTACGCCACCCTCCGTTTTTCTTTGTCTTCCAAATCACGCCCAGCGGCTGGCTAAACTACCGTGCAGTAGCCCCGCATGTGCATGCTGTAAGAATGTGGCACAGTCGACTCAAGGTCTCAGGATTCAGGAAGGCTGTTGTATCCTACCAGTCTTTTGGGGGCTGAATTCCAACACGTTGAATACTGACGGTCTGGTCGCATTCTGGGTTGCCACGTCAATGGCGCGGCCGCGAGGCTGACCTCATCGTGGTTGAATCGCATGGCTGCCGAGGGCCTGAGCGGTCAGACTGAGCGGGGAGGAATGTCAGACACATGGTTGTTAGTGCACGTGTAGTGTGCCTTGAGGTAAGCAATAAACTTGCAGATGGACATATACAGTATACAAGTGCGTTATTATATTTCGAAGACGAGAGCAGGGTCTTGGCGCCACCGGCGGAGGTCAACACAGGATGTAACGTTGGAATCTTGGTGGTGTGTACACCGGGACAGGCAAGCCAGAAACTCAAAATAGTACGACTGTGAGACGACGAGTGTTTGAAAGTGCATAAGTATTACAGCGACTACGCCGCAATCAAGTAGGTATCGATCATACGTTTTTGCTACTTGCCGAACCGATGGCAGATATCTAGATGCGGCATTATCCCCGGGAAACACATCGTCTTGGAATCGAGGCATGCGAGCGCGAACCGAGCCTTGTTTGCCGCCCGCTAGATAACTGCAGGTCCAAATTGCTTTCCAACGCCGTGCTCATATACCGGTATTTCGTACTGCAGCTATGATGATCAGGTGTTCGGGTTTGCGCACGTTGTTTCTCGGCCTGCTACCTATTTCCGCCTTCGGCCGCGGCATGGGTGTTTGGGTACGCCCGTACTATGCAATATGTTCAACGTCCTTCCGGGTGTGGTGGGTTGGCGGAAGGGTTGTTTGCATAGGTGTTCGGCTTCTGTTCTCCATGTCGTGTTGCAGACGACTGTTGGGAGATTGGAGCTTTGGATGTTTCTTCGTAAAACGCCGGCTGTCTATGAGGTATAGAAACCGGTTGGAGGTGCGCGCCGAGCGCCTGCGCCTGTGCATCAGATGCTTCCCGTCGCCGAAGAAGATCTGCAAGCACGACAAACATCTTTTCTTGATTGAGGAAAGATTTTGGCCACTGCATGGCGGACATCCAGCTCCGGTCCACGGCCTCATAGCACGTCCTCATCAGTCGTGGACCCCATCCGTCCATGAACCAATATCGTGGCTCGGATGCGTAAAGTATGGTTGTGTAGTACATGATGATTACGAGCGCACCCGAATGCCTTCGTCGTACAAGATTCAAGAAGTCTGATTCCAAGTGTAGAGGCCAGAAGAATAAGAACCGTAACTCGCGGTTGTCTATACGGGGCTGTATGGCCATCTGTAATATCGGTTCGAAGTGCGCGATGGTGGCGAGGTACACCTTTTGCTCAACCTCCGGAAGATCGCGGTTACCTTCGACGAACGTGACTAGTGTGGGTATGTGCTGCATCAGCTCTAGGAGCATAGGTTGAGAAGGGATGAGCTCTACTGCGTCTTTGAACATCGGTGCGATGAAAGAGTCCCTTATCGTTGAGTGTGCTAGTGCGACCACTTTGCCCATACCCTGCATGAGACTGAAGATGTTCAAAATGCCCTCAATAGCATCTTGAGATGTGGTCGTGGATGTTAACTGAGCCTCATACCCTGTGGAGGCAAACACACTAAGAGTAAGGAGCGTCGAGGTAGCCAAAAGGGCCGCGGCCTCATGCGCCATAACGTTATGAAGCTTCTGCCGAATACCCCGTATGGCAAGGTCTTGGTGATGGATTCCAAAAGTGTAGTACTGGTGTTTTTGCTCCGTTGGCAGCTTGTACGCCTTATGAAATGAAGCAAAAGCCAGAATTTCGTGCATCAAGCAAGGGTGCGAGATGGCATGTTTTGGGGCCTCGACACGCCATGTGTCTCGCATATCATCTCGTTGTGATAGCTCATCATATGCTTCTATAGTCCAGTGATGCCTGAAGGAGAATTAGGTGACGTTTCTACTTTGGCGAAGAGCACTCACAATAGTTCTAGGTCGCGCAACCATAGGTCGGATTGAGAAACTTCAGCTTGGTGTATGAAACTCGTTAAGAAGGGGTATTGATCCGGTTGCGAAGCCGGTGAGCTACCTTCAGAAGTTGATGATGCGGCTTTGGCGTCTCTTATGGGCGGATTGGGTGAATCATGCCTATAGTCGATATGTACTGAGGGCATCGGGGCTGGAAGAGACCTCTAAGGGTCTGTTAGCAAGTACTAGGGACATAGGGTCAAGTCCTACAGTTGTAGAATGTCCAGCCTCCTCGGGCTCAGATTGCCTCGATCCAGTACTGGTGGAGGAAACCGAGGCGGTAGGTTGGGGTGCATTTGGATCCCACGTGACGAGGCTACACGGGACGCCATGACGGGCACAGTTTGAGCACGGTCGGAGTTCATCACACTGGGGCTACATCAGTATCTCTATTTTGTGCGTACGTCAATCTTATCTACATCGTAGAGGTAACGATGCCTACCTTGACATGCCGAGCTTTACACTGTCTGCAACCTAATCTCGATCTAGAGAAAGCGCAAAGTCAGCTATAAGCTAGCCAGAAATTTGGTATACCCATGATATGGGTCAACCAGAGGGTTGATGTGTGAATGGCTATCGGGCGGATATGGGGTACAAATACCGACTTTTTGTGCCCAAGGCGCGGCATCGAAGCAACCTAGGTCCTCCAACTAGTAACGGGCTTTAGGCTGCAACACTCGGCCGACAGTAGGGAAGATTCTCTCATTCGACCGCGATGGTATTCATGTCACCTATAGAGTGAGGCACAAAGCGAGTGCGAGGGTCGAGGACGGCGATGGTGTCGCGGGCGGGTCGCGAGGACTTTCGGGTAAGGATCGTGCAGCGCTATGCCGTTTTCGCTTCCCGATCATGCAAGCAAAACCGTTTTGGTGACGCGATTGAGCAATCCTGTCGCTGTTTGGGTCGTTGGCGGTTGACAGTGGCAAGCACGCCTGACCGGCTCGTTCCGCTGATCTTCAGGGTTTTCTACCTACCTAGGTAGACACGTGCTAGGTACTCCACTCGCACACGATTATTAGGTAACCAAACGCTACCTACCTACACACCTAACAACCGCGATAGGTGGAATGGGTAGCAGCGCGGCCTCGCGACATCTGGCTTTTCAAAGCATTTTCAGCTCACCAACCACATTATGACATTAGCTAAACTCAGCCAGACCTCGTCTTCGTCTCAATCATTAGCACAATAAGTTCCATAATTAAGAAGAGTCCTGGATGTACGATGTTAGTCAGGAACTTCAGAGTCCACCCCATACCTAATCAATAAAATAGGCAACCTCGACGCCTAAACAATAATAAACGCGCGCCAAGCTTCAAATAAGATCTGCATATGTACATCTTCAGTAGGATAGGTTGCTAGTCTTTTTCTTAGTTTTCACAGTCCATAATAGACAGGGTGGCTCCACGTATTGCTTAGTCCTAGGCGCTGTTCATTCCGCCACGGCGCAAATCTGCCTGATGCTCAAAGTAAAGTTTGGAAATTTCCACGCTGATCATTCATTAGGTACGAGGCGAGCTTCGAAAATGTTTCACGACGGATCGTGCAACGGTAGTGGCTGACGGTTGGGTAGGTAGAGTATCATATCGAGCAACATCGTGTACAATAAATCTGTAAGTCTTGGAAGGTACAATCCAGATTGGGTAAGCAGCCATAGGTGGCTGGGCAAGTACTCATGGTTAGCGTATCCACTATAGCACCAGCTTCCTCCGTAGCCACAATCAATCACTTTTATACTCCATTTCAACATCAGGTTGTACGTCAAGATTGTATAATATCTTAGTGCGCCTCCTTTCCATTGCCCTCCGTCGCGACTTCCAGTGGCGACTTCCATCCAGCTATCTTACGGTTCAAAAAGCTGGGGATTGGTCCTGCTCTCTGGCAATGTTTTGGCATCATCTAAGACACATATACCGCGCAAACGCCATTGATGCACTTTCTCGACAGGCAAGGTGGCTTCTTCGCCTCGCCACAATGTTCTCGACAATGCATTGAAGAACCTGGCGGCATGGATGTCTTGAATTAGATGTGTGAGATTTCTTTTCTACATTGGATGTGGTTTGTTGCACACGCTAACTGCAACAAATGAGCAGTACGCAAACGCCACTCACAATAAGTATATTACACATCTTCTTTCCGAATCCTTAACCCGGTCTCCATGATGCCAACCATGATCGAGGTCTGGTGTTCCAACACTACGAAACTAAAGGCTGGAGAAACATAGGTGACAGTAGGTATAAATGGTCGTCCGACGCCGCCGTTCTCACTCCATTTTCTTTACGCTTCTAGGTCCGTTATTTTACAACGCCTCTATCTACCGCCTGGTCCTCCGTTTCTTTTATCCGGAGAATGTTTCAACGCAAATAGCGTTCGCCAACCACGATACCTCCACCTCATCATGGGTGTTCACAATGAAGAACGTTGCCTTGGCGACTCTTTTCGCACAGCGACCAGTGCTTTCATTCGCGGGAACAAAGGGTGCCTGAATGGCGCTGTGAGCTATGAAGACCTTTTTATCTATATACACAGTGCCGACCTCACCTCCTTATATAAATGTCCGCCACTGTCTACCAACACGACTCAACCACCATACCAAACTCTAACTCAAACACCGACTCAAAAATCAACTCGACCAACAAAGATGACTTCAGATGAGACTTCCAACGCCGCCATCAACCGCGCAGTTGATCAGGCAGTCAACCATCTAGACGACTTGACTGCTATGAGCAGAGAGACGAGCACAGAAGCTGGCTTTGAAGATGGCCTTTACGATGAACAATGGATTACTTCTGAAGAAGAACCATATCTCGACAAGAGTTCGGAAGTGTTGCACGCTAACAGGGTTATCCCTACACTCTCTCTTTCTTCACATATATATAGCTCCCTTCGTTCATAGCTATTCAATCAACTCAGTCCTTCATTCTCCTTCCATATCACATACGTGAGAGGAAGGCACACCTTCCGCCAACCAACTGGACGACGATGCAATAGATGAAGCCTTTAGCCATCGTTTTGATCTCATGGCGTCCGAAGTCGAACGGCGTGGTAGACCTATATATACCCGCGCACTTCTTACACGTATTCAGGCTTCTAGGGATACTCTCCTTCAAGAGCTCCAGCGGCCGGCAACTGAACGAAACCTCCGAGGACTTGTTCTTTTTCCACGCAACGGTCACGGCGTCAGAATATGGGACGAGCAAGAGAATTTCCGCGCCGATTCCATCGATGTCGCCTACATGCCTCGTCTAGCGTTGCATTCCGAGGTCCAAAGCAAGTACCCTGAACTGTCTAACCAGACGATGCTTCTCCGCAGGTACAATCCCAACAGGACGGAAAAGCACTTCGACGTGCCGTACTCATTCCGGACATTTGCCCGAACATGGTACGATGAGCATAAATACTTTGGAAGGATGAATAAGTATTGGGAGGCACTAACCCACACCAAATCCCTTTGGCTCAAAAGCGCTTCCAGACGGAAGCTCATCGCCACTATTGAAAACTCGCTTGCCCAAAGCACGCCCATCGACAAAGTAGTCTGCTTTGGTATCGGTGCGTTCAACTTAAACCCGAACTGGTATGACGCGGCTATCCAATACTTGGCCATCTTTGATATTGTCAAAACTCTCAACACAGCGTATCAAAAGAAAGATCCCAATCACCCACGCATAAAAATGCTATTCCAAGATCCGTTCTACGAGTCTCGAGATCTCCAGCTCTTGCACAGGCAGTGGGGAATGGAACGAAAGCATGAGATCGAATTTGTCTCCGATCCTGACGGCTTACTCAGCATCGATGCGAAAACGATGGTGGTTACGGCTTTCCTGCCATTTCAAGTGCCGCTCATGCAGATCATCGCAGACCTTTTCACTGAAAACCCCGATCGTGGCCCAGCTGCCGTTATTTGCGACAGCATGCACTTGGATCCTAACCAGCGCAAGTACGGCTTTCGTGAGAGGGCTTCACCGGCTGTTGCGAGGGTCTTCACGGAACATTATGCGAAGAAAGCCGGAGGTTTTAGCGATCATGTGCTTGGGGAAGAATTGGGGAGGGATTTACGCGGTCATCGTTGGGACGAGCGTGGGAGATACTGGTTGACAAGAATGGACATGTTTACTCGCATGCTCTAGTTCTCGCACAGCTTGCAGGTATAGAAGCGCAGGGTGTTTTGCGGTATCGTGTTTGTTTCGCAGTCGTTCGAGTGGGCATTGGCTACCCTTCATATAGAATGCAATTTTCGTAATATTCCTCACCTTAATCAGGCCCTGCTACTACTTTTAAGTTCGGTTAAATTCTCATGGTGACATTCAAACAACGTGACGTCTCCAACCAAAATGCTGTGGCGAACAGCACTACGCGTCTTCAATGACTCTGGAGATATTCTCGTTATTACCCCCAACACCTGGCTGTGACGGCCTTCCTTCCTATCCAGCAGTCTCTACTTCAAATCATTGCGGATATCTTCGCGTCAGAATTTGGGCCTGCGGCGATCTTTTGCGACAAGACCATGCCCAATAGAATGGAACGAGCGTATACGATCCGTGACCGAACTTTACCGGCGGTTGCAAAGGTATCGTTGGACCGGTATGTAATTATGGATGGAGACTTCGACGATCATGGGTTAGAGGCCGATGGGCGAATCGACATCTTTAGCGGCTGTCAACCGTCCTGGTGTTGCCTTCCGAATCCCGATGCCGGATTTGTACATTCGAAGACGGGAGTAGTGTTTTGTCCTCAGGGGAGATGCGTGGAATGCTGTCGATCGCTTTTCTAGTTATCCTAGGAGTATTCTTTCGGACTTCGCAATGGCCTCAAAGGCATCAACATGGACCCTGCCCACACCCATTCTCTCAACTACACTTTTTTGATCCGGCTCCGAAAGCAGAAGGACATTCATCGCTGGCCACCAAACCCCTGCGTCAAAATGCTCCTTATCAAAGAAGCAGTTGCTCCACTCATCGTCGGAGCTATCATCAGAATCTTCGCCGCCTCTGTGATTATTTCCCTGGGCGGTCCAGTGACGGAAAGTGCTAGTTTTTGCATCCCAAGAAGGGTCCAAGTCGATCTTGTAGCGCGTTGAGCGTGAGAGCGCAACGAATTTGTGATGACGGTTTCGGAGTTTTGGAAGAAGACGTCCATCGATGATGATTGTTCCTGCCCACTTTCCTTGGTCATCCAGTATTGCAAGGTGGCATAGCTCGTGTTGACCTCTCCGGCACTTTGATTTATGTAGGGAAAGGTCGTTTGATTCTCGCGAGTGCTGATCGGTCAATCTAAACATGGCTGTTCTGCCCACTATTTCAAGTATTGTTGACTCTTGGGCGAAGGAAGACCGTCCATCGTTATCATTGGATGCGATTGGCCGAGGGTACCGAATGCCTTTGTAAAGTTGGTCTTTACAGGTGTATATTATCTCCAATGTGTCTGTGTCAAAGTCGCGTTGCCATCGTTGACGATCGTAGTATGTCGAAGGCACATATTCAGCCACTGATATCTCTGAGCACAGGGAAAAATTTCCGGGGCGATTAGTGATGGTAGCCTGACTGACAGTACACTCGCACATATTGTTCATGCTGTCGGCATAAGCATACCGGACAGTTCCGTTCCATCCAGCCCAAGACCAAGAAGGGAATGCCATAGGACCACGATCGGACGGTCGGCCAGGTACCCACAACAACGCGACATCAAATAGCGCCACAGGAAGCCCGAAGAAGAAATGAGTTTGGAGTGGTCTTGAGAGAAAATTAGCTAGACCACTGAACGCTCGCAATTTGTCCTTTGCGTCGGTGAATGACCGCTTGGTGTACTCGGCTACTGCTAGTGCATAGACTTCCCAAATGTTCTGGTTTTCAAGATCCAAAGCAGCCCGAGGGTCGTAATATGCCAAGTGGTACCGGTCGCGGTTGAAGTGGAACTGCTCTTGAAAGTTGCAACCGTGACTGCAGTGGTAGAACACCTGCGAGTCCGTAAAAGTGAGCAATTTTTTGGAGAGAAGGCGTTCTTGGTATGTCCATCCGCGGGTGTTCCAACGAGAGAAGGTGATTGCTCCAGCTGCAGGTTCAAGCATATTTGCTATCGTAATTCCATCAACGACGGTTCTAATCTGGTGCTCAGTCCTGGCTACGGAGACTCCGGGAAGCCCATGCTCTGCGTTCACACCAGCGGCAGCAACAATGGTGAGCGCGGCGTTGTAATATATTTGATCCATCATGTTCACATTCTGATCCAGGTCTTCCTGACTGTCTTGGATGATGCACAGTGCATCGACCCAAAGGTATCTGTGACCTAAACGTCTCACCACCTCCATGGCGTCAACGATAGTACGAGAGGGCTGACAACCTTCAGTATCGAAGAAACCTGGTGTCTCCAAGCGCGCCTTGTTGTCTATTTTCAATTTGAGCTTTTGATCCGTACCCCATTGATAGCTCAAAGCAACATACTCAGCTGACTGGGGAATAGCTGAGACGCAAGCAGTGTGAACATCGATTGCCAGCATTCGAAGTAGCGATATTTGGCGTGGGGTTTTCCAATTTGATCCCGAATTTTGATGTGCGCCGCCGCCGCAAAACGAGATCCAACTCTTCACATGATCCCAGTCTATGCTATCAGGCTTCGTTATTCGGCCCATATGAGTCCTTCCGTCTGCCGAGTTCAGAGTATCCACAGCGAATACTGAAGCCAAAAGGTTTGCCCGGTTGAATTCGTCATTGGCAAATCGATCCTCCCGGTACTCCACCGATTCTGAACCGGTGAACAGGGTTATTTGCAGATAGTACGGAATACCGAGATCTGGAGGAACATCTTTCTGGCTAAAATCGAATGGAGCACCGTACAGCCATACCCTTATAGTGTCAAATCTGCGAATCTGGCTCTCTAGATACTGCTGACCGTACCAGGCGTTCAGGGTCTGTCGCAGTAGAGCGCACAAGGCACAGTTATCAGGGGTGTATATCTCCTTTAAGGACCCTACCTCCAATTCCGAGGTCTGATAGGCAGTGTTGAGCGTATACGGCCCCGGTCGATACAGAAGTGTCGGGATGGGAAGAGTCCGACAGTGACTGCAGAGCTGCGTACGCCCATCCATATCTCAAGATTTCTGATCTGGAATTCCTGTCGTTGGCGGAGTGTTGCGAAAGTTATCGATAGTTGCATAAGACTCGCATCATGGGGCGTGCTACGGTGGCGGGACTTGGTCAGCCGATTACCTAGGTAAGTAGCGCGCCTTGGCAAACAACAACCTACCAGGAATCCATCTCCCGCTTTCAACGCGTGTTCTCCTTCCTTCCACATCAAATATCTCATATGTCCGAATTACAATGAGTATACACGGCTCGGTCAATGTCAATATTCTCGATAATGATATCGTCAATGTTCTTTCGTCCCGGTCGAAGGCTTTCGTAACAGACCGATGATTGTGGGATCTAGAGTACATCAAAACTTCTATCAGCGTAAACTTGCCGAAAAAGAACTTATCGCTACTTCTACTATCTCTATCCGGGGGTTTTTTTTTTCATCTCTCTACCCTCATCCCTCTTTATTTCCTCCTCACTCCACTTCACATATGGCCCGCTGTTCTGCGACACTACGTGAGCATAGCTCCTATGGCTAAAGAGTGAAATTCAATCATGCTCTCGCTGATTGAAATCACTGGTTTTAAGAGCACAGCACTGTTTCGCCAAAAAGGTTGGCTGTGAATGTAGTACGTGCGGACGCAGAACCATGCCGACCTTTCACTGAAACAAGGGCCCGCCGCTCCCTCCCCCTTCCCGCCCGCCTCTCTCCTTCAAAGGCTCCTGACCCCTCCACTCCCCAGTCTCGACGCACTCCTCAACTCAAGTGCCTCGCATCCGCTACCTCAACCGACCACCAAACTCTCAAAAATGCGCCGCCTCTTAGCGGCTTTCTGGCGCTCGCGCGGCCTCCACCAATACGGCCTCCTTAGCTACTGGAAGTACGGCATGATGGTACCAGAGACGGTCCTAAATGTCGGAAGGGTGCATCAAGAGTTTCCCAGTCTCCGCCCTACCATGCTCGACGCCGTCATGAGGCTAACACCTGAAGAAGTCGGGATATTCATATCGACTCTGCGGCGCTGCGCAGAGCTACTAGGCGTCTTCTTCCTTCAGGACCCACCCCAGGCCTTCCTCACAGTATACTGTGAAGATCTGAGCCAATTCGTCGTCGAGTGCTGCCCGGGTATCACAATTGACTGTCTCGAGATCAGTGAGCTCGCGACGCTCGTCAAGGGATGCATGGACCGCCGCTTCGCTATGAACCCACAGGAAGAGGCGCGGATACATACGCTACTTCCACTCATCGACGACGGCGCCATATTACGGGCCGCCCGGTTTAACTGGACCATGATGCTGGAAATCTGCACTGTTCTGCTGAAGAGCTGCATGCCGATGTTCCGTGACCAGATGAATTTCCGTCGCTTTTTCAGCATAAGCAGGGCGTTCGCCGACGAAGAGCGTAGTCTGGATCACCCCCCACCGTGGCGTGGTCTCGAGGACTTTCCTACTATAACCGACAACACGATGGACGACCTTCGGCCGACTGGAGAACGAGTGCCTCTCGAAGCGT
The DNA here is from genome assembly GCA_010015605.1 of Decorospora gaudefroyi. Classification (NCBI taxonomy): domain Eukaryota; kingdom Fungi; phylum Ascomycota; class Dothideomycetes; order Pleosporales; family Pleosporaceae; genus Decorospora; species Decorospora gaudefroyi. Next base: position 34,955 of record ML975428.1, read on the forward strand.
TCTGTGTGGTGGTGGGCAAAGTTCCAGACGATATCACATGCCCTGTCTGCATGTCAGATGTCCAGGAAGATGGCAAAGACGAGGAGGAACCCGTTGTGACAAAGTGCGGACACTTTTTCCATCGAGCTTGTCTGGACGGATGGGTCAACGAGTCGGCCATGAACGCCTCGAATACATGCCCTTCTTGCCGTGCGGAGATGTGCGAGCATCGTCAGCGCATGCATGTCTCTCAGTCCGCGGACGAGATTGAGACAGCTGACGAGGACGCTGGTACCGATTGATTGGTTGTTTGATTTTGTTTAACGCCTTTCCAAAGCGCTGATGCCGGTATACCTGATGAGAATGAGTATGTTTACCCAGGAGCTCAAGGCTAGTGGTGGATGGTTTCATCGAGTTTGCTGCATTCACGTCATATTGCACATGCCAATGGGAGAACAAGGCCATGATCGAAGTGTCTTTCTTCTCGTCTCGGACGTTGTTTCTGTAGTGCCTTTAGCTATCCTTGAACAGGAAATGACCTTGACATAATTCTATTGCCAGGTTGTTAGTATGCATTTGAAGTATTACACGAGACTCGGATAGGTACTCTCCATCTCAGGCGCGAACGAACTTAGAAGGACGCGGTTGTGGGTTGGGTTGATGTGAAGTGCAACCCCCAGCCAATCAGCTTCTACCAAAATCTTGGCAACCACCAACCCCAATGCAGCCTAGCCTCCACAAAGCGCAACACCAATTTTTGCCCACACAACACCGCACCCATCCCCTCACTCTCCACGCACCCCCTCCCGAAACCGACGCAGGATACCCATTTCTTTGCGCTCCTCCCACACCCCTCAACAATGTCATCAACCGTACGTACCCACCGCTTTGCTGTCCGGCGGGCGCGCACCGCCCTCGCAGAACAGTAGGCTAAAAGTACAAATTTTCCAGCAGAAGCGCAACACGGCGGCAGGCAAAAAGGGCCAAAAGGTGACGAAGAAGTTCATCATCAACTGCTCTCAGCCCGTCAACGACAAGATCTTCGACATCCAGGCGTTTGAGAAGTTCCTGCACGAGCGCATCAAGGTCGAGGGCCGCACGGGCAATCTCGGTGATACGATCCAGATTAGCCAGCAGGGCGATGGCAAAATCGAGGTCATTGCGCATCAGGAGTTTTCCGGTCGCTACCTCAAGTACTTGTATGTTGCCAGACGAAACCAACCCCCGGGGGATGTGGGGAGAAGAGCACGTTTGTTTGTTGGAATGTGGGCTAATCTTCTTTTCTGTGTGGTAGGACTAAGAAGTTCCTGAAGAAGCAGCAGCTTCGGGACTGGCTTCGCGTCGTGTCTACCTCCAAGGGCGTCTACGAGCTTCGCTTCTTCAACATTGTCAACGATGAGGCGGACGAGGATGATGAGTAGAGGGAGCGATATTATACCGAGGCAGGATAACCGGCATGGACTTGCATTGCACGGAGTCTAGGGTTCGGAAAATGAGGATGAGCATGGGCGGACGGTCTATCATGACGTGGCACATAGCATAATCTTCTTCATGAATTGATGATGCACCTGCCCGACACATACCAAACTTCTTTCCCATCCATTCGCATTTTAAGCTCGCTTGTTCGGACGCATTTCCCGGGTTGATAGGACGTGTGAGTGATGTTGTCTCTGCTCATGTTCGACCTTTTGAGCACCATACATTTCATTGTACAGCATGAGCACATCAACGAGCTCACAAAGACTCAGCAAAAGCATATCAACAAGCTCACTAATAAGAAGGTTGTACTTGTGCCCCTTCCTCCTCGCGTGCAGAAAATCACACTAGTCTCACACCAGAAAGTTCCGCACTTATATACCTACTCCACACGATGCTAAAAACGATAGCTTACAAGATCTTCCGCGCCAGCAACTAAGCGAAGTGGGTTTATGCGGCGGATTTGGCCGCGTATCATGATGTTTAGACGTCGTAGTGGATCTGAGCTTAACCTTAACCTCAAAACAGCTGTTGATTCTATTCCTCACAACTCCTAATGTGGTGGTGGCTGCTTGTCTCAGTAATCAGTTGTAGAATCTTGCGCTGGTTCTACCTCCATGCTAGAACATGAACCTATCCTATTGATCATGCTGGCAGAACAGCATATGCTGAACTTTTCCTGTTGCCTTGGATTGACCACTGTAACAGATCTTGGTAGCTGGTACTGTGCGGATACGAGGAATAATGTGTTGTGGGAAACTGCAAGTGTATATAAAAGTAGAGCGTGTAGTTGATAGTGACAACGCGCTTGCGTGGAGCGCCTGTCATGGATCGACGCTACGATGAAGAGACTTCCACAGTCGATCCGGATCCGGATGGGGTGCCGCGAAGTGGAAGTCGCTGAATCTGGTCATGGTTATGCGTTATGTATGTGTTATTTTAGATCGCGCTTGTCAATGGCAAGTCTGTACTCCGGGTCTCGGCGCACAGTACGCGACATCCGGGGATCTAGAAGCAATCTCGAAGCGTTGCCAAGGTACTGTGAATGTACTTGACAGCCTCGTGGCAGGCGAAAAAGCGCAGCCGAGGCGACTGCAGGCACAGCGGGAGAGCCGTATATGGCATAAAATCGCGTTGCGCACTGTTGCGTTACTCGAGAAGGGTATAGCGAGTCGGCCCGTTGCAGAAAACCAAGACCATGGCTGATGAGGCTCCGAAGAGCCGCAATGCAGGGTAAAGATACCGCGTTTTGGCAGTCTGGACGCCGCGAGGAATGCCTGTTTTCGGTCAACGGAGATGCGGTGAGACAAGACATTGTTAAATGTCGCCAGCATGGTGCCATGCACGTTCCAGAGGCGGTTGGATGGCGCGAGAGCAGGTAAAATTTCGACATGATGACTCTTCAGTTACGCGTGGCATGCTGAAAGCAATACCGAGTCAATACCGACGGGAACGAGATGCTTGTGACGGGAGAGCAAAGCAGGGATGCGTCACAGGGATCAGGTGAGGTGGAAGAACCAGTCGCATGCAGAGGTTGCAGATGGTTTACCCAATGCGGGATAGCGTGATCTCCGATCGCCGAAAGGGCGGAACGCCATGCAAGCGTCACCGTTGGTAAGCGAAGTATCGTGAGATTCGTGATGGTGGTTGAAACTTGACAGTTTGAGGCCCTGTCACTTTGGGCCCACATGGCTCCTCGGGCGCGTCCGACGGAATGCTTTGCGTGATCGGAGCTGAGGTCTGCGTCGATATCCGTTTCCATTGAGTCATGTAGAACAGTCTGGTCTCTCAACAGGTGGATGCCTCGACACGGAGCATGGTATGGTACAGCCAAATTGAGCCAATATTCGGGCCGGTCGCCAAAGTGTGCAACGAGGCTGCAAAAGATCTGGGACATGTGGAGAAGCCAGTAAGGCCTTCAGTTTGGTCCACGCTGCACAGGTGCGCGAGAAAAATTCAACGCATTACCTAACGGCGGTGGGGCTTGGCGCAATGGTACTCCGTATGCGATGGCGATGCGGTGCTCCAGCGTGAAAAATCAACGAAGACGTTGCACAATTAGCAATGCACACTGTAAACGAGCAGGGCGCGTCTGGGGCGTCAAGGAAAGATCAGACGACGTCGCTCTTCTTGTAGGCGGACAGGCTGCGGTGCCGGACCGTCCGAGGAGATGCACAACTCCTCGTCCCCATACTCGCCAGTTCGACAGCCACAGCATCAAATACTGCGGGGAACAGCGCAACACCGTTGCGTCAGCGAATGGGTGTGGGCGGTGAAGCTTGGCGTCACACCGGTGGGAGATTTCCCGGTGGAGCTTGTTTGGCATGAGCATGAGGTGTGATGAGATGCGCGATGGAACGGATGGCCGTCGGCGAGTCGCATTCTTGTTGGGTTGTTGGCCGGCATCGCAGCACCGTGTTGGCAGACAAACGTACCTGATGACGAATCGATGCTTGGACCAGGCGTCGCGAGCAGTTTGGCGGTCAGGAAACCATTGAACGCGCCCTAAGCTTCACAAGGGCGTGGTGGTGTATGCGGCAGCTGAAGAGTGTTTACTGTGTACTCACGTTTGGCTGCGCAGTGGGCAGGCGCGAGGCTCTACAGGACGATCACGAGCGCGGCAGGCCGTGCGCGCCTGCCTCCTGACCCAATAATGACACAGCCAGGCAGGGATACAGGCATGGCAGGGCGCAGGGATGAGGTGGCCGGAAGCAACTAGCGTGGCGTGGGAGCGCCCTGGTTGTGATCTGGCCGATGAAATCATCAGGAGGACGCCCCAGTAGTCGAGTTTCTCTCATGTAAGACCTCATCGATGCTCTCTTAAATAAGACCTCACCCTGCCCCAGAGCCTGCCTTTGGTCACTTTAACAGCATAACATGTTCCTGCCGCAGAAACTCATAAACCACCTCAATTCCCACAAGGTCAACTCGTGAGCGCCCTCGCTTTCAACGCTCCCAATACCTGCATTACCCCACCAATTACCCCACCACAAATTATTGGTCGACATCTTATCTTGCGCATCACTTGGCCACTCACGTCACCCACTCTGCGCCCTACCCCAGATTCTTTATCAGGCATGCCCGGCCGCCTGCTGAGTACCCTCGCGAGGGTGGCACCCACACCATCGCCTAAACTAGACTCTGTCAAACCACATTCCGAAGGCCTTCTGCCCCCCGTCTACTCGTACGACGCCCCACGGGTAAAAGCAAAATCAAAGTCAGAGGAGTCGCTCGTCATGGACATCTTCAACCGCCACAAGCACGACAAGCATACCAAGGAGAAGGATGAAGTCAAGAACAGCCCCAAGGTGGAGGCCCAGGGCGCCGCTTCGATGAACATGAGCGTCGAGTCGCCTCCCATTGTCTTCTACAACAGCCCGCAGACCTCCACGGGTGCCATCTTCTCTGGACAGCTCATGATCAACGTCCACGACCCCTACGTCACTGTAGAAAAGTTTGAAATGCGCATGCTTGCCATTGTCGCCACCAAGAAGCCCGTGGCCCCACACTGCCCCGAATGCACCACTCAAACCACCGAGATCCACAAATGGGAGTTTTTGACGCACCCGACGTCTCTGCGCCACGGCCCGCACAGCTTCCCCTTCAGCCATTTGCTTCCGGGACATTTGCCCGCCACAACCCACGGTAACCTCGCCAGTGTTGACTATTACCTCTCCGCCGTTGCTACTACGTCATCGGGCAACATCACCTACAAGCGCAACTTGGATATCAAGCGCGCCATCTTCCCTGGTGCTGAGAAGCACTCTATTCGCATCTTCCCTCCAACAAACCTTACCGCTTCTGTAAAGCTGCCACCGGTCATCCACCCGATTGGCGACTTCCCTATTGAAATGCGCCTTTCTGGCATCGTCCAGAACAAGGCCGATTCGCAAACACGATGGAGACTCCGCAAGCTCAACTGGCGCATCGAAGAGACTCAAAAGTTCATCGCCCCCGCCTGCAGCAAGCACATGTCCAAAGTCGGCGGCGAAGGCAAGGGCGTTCTGCACGAAGATGTGCGCGCCATTGCCAATGAGGAAGTCAAGTCCGGCTGGAAGACCGACTTCGAAAAAGACGAGATTGACGTAGAGTTCCAGGCTGCGTGTAATGTCGGCCTCAAGCCTCTCTGCGACATGGAATCATCGAACGGCATGAGTGTGAAGCACAACCTCATCATCGAGATGGTAGTGGCGGAAGAGTGGGCACCGCTGAAGAAACTCAGCCAAGCTACGCCCACGGGCGCTGCGCGCGTCCTCCGCACGCAGTTCCACCTTGTGCTTACCGAGCGCTCTGGCATGGGCATCGCGTGGGACGAGGAACAACCGCCGCTCTACGAAGATGTCCCCATCAGCCCACCTACCTACGTCGACGAGTGCGAGTTTCCCCTTTCCAGCAGCAGCTCGAGGTCCGGTAGCTTCAGCCTTGACAGCTGAAGCTGCTGCGTGTTTTCATTTCTTTCCGAACTTATACCCCACTCTACGATGCACCGATGATCCGTCGGACGGTACACGAATTTCCTTTGCTGAGCCATTGGCATGATTTTTCTCTGAAGTTATCATAGTGGACTGTGTAGGATATACCCCCTTCCCCATTTTGCGGTTATTGATTGTATGGCGTGGCTTTTTTTTTTTTTTTGTTTTTCATGTATGGCGTTTCTTTGGTTCTCATGCTGAGTTGGGTTGCTTGAGTTGAGCCCACGGCGAGCCCCTCTTGCATATATTTTGGACTAGTTGAGCGTTTCATTTCTTTTTTTGTTGATGAGAGGGAAGAAAAAGTTTGTTTCAGCATCCGTATCCGCCTGCGTAGTAGACACCCAGTAATTTCTAGTACCTGGAAGAATCAAGCTTCCACTTTTTACACTCCACCCCACATTCTTCGCTTCTCTACTCGTATCCTTTGTGACAACATAGTCCCATGAGAAATAGGCGACACAGGTGATTATTGACTCACATGCCCCCGTACCATCCCATCAGCTCTCATATTCCCTGCCACCCCTCTCCTCAGGACAAAAAAAAGATCAACCTAAGAAAGTCACGATACTCGCCACCAAACGCCCCATCTGAACGCCACATCTCCCCACAAAAAAAAAGAAAACCCATATGCATGCCTAAATAAAGACCATTCTAGAACGAACGCCGCTCCACCCATACACATCCACGCTAGTTATATCCGCACCCGCTTCATCCTCGCCTTGCAAAGGAATAAATCTTAGTTAAACAACTGTTCACCTACTAGTGACATGCGTGTGGATACACAGGTAGGTAGTATGTGTTAGTGAGGTCGTTCCAAGCAACAAGCGCTACTCTCTTTTTGTAAAGCTAAAGTATAAAAAGAGGTGAGGTGTTACGTCTACTTAAACTTTGACTACCCCTACCAATTCGTGTACAGATGGGATGGGTCAGGGTAGATGCAAGATGCAAGGTTGAACGTTGTTGGGGGCTTAAGCGGAGGAGGGTCGGGGGTATCTCGGGGTGGGTTTGATGGTTGGCGTGAGTGAGTGAGTGGCAAGATTTGATTTGTCTTTTTTGTTGTTGTTGCTGTAGTGTATTGGTTTTGAATGGGAAGAAGTGGTAGATAGTGTAAGAGTAAACTCAATATAGTCTGTTAGCTAGTGTAATGGGGGTGAAGGAGCATAAGTCTAGCGCCCGTTCTTCTACACGAATTGATACAGTAAACTGAACAAAAAGGTTGAGTCAATAATCGCATCATCAAAACCGAACTTGGACCAAAGTCATGACATTCATAACCTCCGCCGACTATACGCCCAGTACGCCTTAACCGGCAACTTCCAATCCACAGTCCGAAGCCTCGCATCAAAGACATCAAAGTCAACAGCCTGCAAGCGATCCAACCACGCCTGCGTCGCCACACTTGGCATAAACACCCCAAACGCCTTCTCCACATCAGCCAGCTGCTCGTCCGGGCCCAAGCCCAACTGCTGCGCACTATACTCATGATCGGGCTCATGCTGGTGCTCAAAGTCGTGACCCAGGGTACCGTGCGAACGCAACTTGGCCAGCATTTCGCGCGCCGTGATGAGGTGGTCGTTTGCGCGTGTTGCGACTGTGAAAATTGCGTCGCGCAGACGTGGGGCGGAGGCGCCGTGGCGGAATATGTCTTCTTCGCGCACGTTGGCTTCGGTCATGATGTCTAGCGGGAGCAGGATGGCGCCTTGTGTTGGGCTGGTCGTGGTGGAGTTGCTTGTGCCTAGCGGTTGTGGGGGTGGGAATGCGATGAGTGGGATGCCTCGTAGGACTGCGGCGATGCCCATTGCTTTGCCGATGTGCGACGCTATGTGGTCTGTTGTGAGCGAGGTTTGGGGCAGGGCTGATAGGGTGAGGTAGAGCATTGTTGAGTAGGTGTTCTCGGCATAGCTCTCCAAGGCGCTCAAGGTGGGATATGGTGGGTTCCCGAGATACTGTTCGCGTGTGGTGATGATGCGGTGGAACCAGTTCTTGCTCAGCCGTGCCTTTCCGCCCGACCGTTCGTGCAGGTCTTCGGCCGCTTGCGCTAGTAGTATGGCTACGGGCTCCTTGGGTGGTGTGCCGGCCAACGCTTTCGTGACCGTATCCCGCCAGAATTGCATGCGCATCATCCCAATTGTGGGTGTGCTTGTGGTATCGGCGACGCGGGCGACGTCGACGTTGAAAGCTCGGATGGCGAGGTAGGCATCGCGGGAGGACTGAGGGATGAAGGTTTGTAGAACGTGTGAGGGCGCATCGTAGGTTCTGTTCGATGTTGGTTCCGTGCAAGTGCGGGTTGAGGGGCTCTGTACTTGACTAGATTTGCGCAATATGCGCGGGCCCGGGCAACCTCATCTTGTGAAGGGCGGGCAGTGTTTTGGAGACATGGTGAAGCGTGGAATTGCCTCCGTCGTGGTTTTGCGTACTTGTAGCTGTAGTTGTGGATCCGCCGAATGGGTGCAGTGCGGAGCCGCGGAGGTGGCATTGAGAATTTTGTGTAGAGCAGAAGTTACTGTAGAAAACAAAGAGCCATTGCAAGACCCTGGCAAGAGACCGAAATTAGCCAATGTCCTTCAAGCGTGCAAATAATGTAAATTACAAGAGTGAAAGGCAACTGGCTGGTGTATGACGCTACTACGTCGATCACCGCAAATTGGCGGCAGGTGGTTTCGCGACAGCGCGTCGACGCGTCGGAACACTTTGTATGCGGCGAATACCCACGACCACCAACACCAACAACACCACCAACACCAACAACACCAACAACACCAACAACACCATGGAATCACCACACCCGGACGAAAGACCGCTCAAGAGACGGCGATTCTTCATTACTGAAGATTCATCGCCTGCACCCGTCCGCAAAACCGCGCCCAGCCCTCCTCCGTCGTCGCCGCCACCGCAGCCCGCGGATGCTGCAGAAAGACGGGATGAAAACACTAGCAACGATGAGGACGCCGAATTTGGCAGTTTCGATGTTGGAATGCTCCGGGCGGTTGTCGGGGAACTACCAACCGCGACCATGTGGACGCTGAAAGACGCGAGCGGGGGCGATGTACAGCGAGGTAGGCACGTGAATGGAAAACCACAGGCACGTAGCTGACAATGAGCAGCAATCAACCTGTATCTAGACGGCTCCTGGAGCACTCCCAACTTCCACTCCCGTCCACCAACTGTGCAGACGGCCATCGCCAAGACGCTCAAGCGCACCGAATCCGAAATGTCGAATGCGTCCACGCCTGGCTCTGGCACTTCAACGCCTATAAGTCTGCGAGAAATGCCTTCTAAGCGCTACCTCGGCTCCTTTGGCGCCGTTGGATGGGCGACCAAGAGTGGCTCGGGCTTGTTGAAGCACAACGAGACGATCCGTGTGGAACGCGCAAAGTCGCAACCAAGACGTAACAGGGCGAACAAGGTCGTCCAGCTCAAGAAGCAAGACACCATGGTGCGCTTTACGAACGAGCGAGGAGAAGAGGTGGGCAGACTAGACAACGACTCGGCCACCTGGGTATCGGTCCTGGCCGACCAGAATGTGTGCTCGTTTGAAGGCACTGTTGTGTACACACCGGATAGGCTACGAACTGGCGACACCATATACCTCCAATTACGAGCCTACTTTGTGCGCGCCGCATTCGACAAGCGCAAATTTGTCAAACCAGACAACAACCGCGAGATCACTTTATTCGAAGCCCACGAGTCTTCGGATGAGCGAGATCTGCGGTTGCGACAAGTCGGGCTCGTGAAGCTTTTCGAGTCGATTAATCTCCAACCTACCCGCGAGAACCAGACGATGGCAAAACACAAGCGACAGGGGCTGTTGCAAGCAGCAGAGAGCGCGGAGAAGAAAGACGACAAGTCCAACACCAAGAGTGGAACGCAAGCCACGTCGGCAACCCAGGTAGACCCTGCATCGTCTGCACCGTCTGATGATACAGAAGAAGGCGAGGAGCTCGAGCAGGATCAGCTCGACTCGCTCTACAAGAAGGCGCAATCTTTCGACTTCAACACCCCCACCATGGAGCCCGCTGACACATTCCGGATGCATCTCCGCAAGTACCAAAAGCAGGCCCTGTTCTGGATGGTCAGCAAGGAGAAGGACGAGTCCATCGAAGACAAGGAATCCTCCATGCACCCGCTCTGGGAAGAATATCAGTGGCCGACAGAGGATGCAGACAACCAGCCTGTGCCATTGGTCGCGGATCAGGCCATGTTCTACGTCAACCCGTACTCAGGCGAGCTATCCCTCGACTTTCCGAAACAAGAGCAAAATTGCCTGGGTGGTATCCTCGCTGATGAGATGGGTCTGGGCAAAACGATTGAGATGCTCAGCTTGATCCATACACACCGGACTGATGTCAATGGCGACGAAGAAGTGACTACGCCCAAGGCTCTCCCGCGGCTGCAGAAGGTCAGTGCTGCCGTTGAGTCTGCTCCTTACACGACACTCGTAATAGCACCCATGTCTTTGCTAGCGCAGTGGCATAGCGAAGCGGAGAAGGCCTCAAAGGACGGTACTTTAAAGGCTATTGTCTACTATGGTTCGGACAAGGCTGTGAACCTGCAAAAGCTATGCTGTGCTTCCAATGCCGCCAACGCACCCAACGTCATCATCACGAGTTACGGCACCGTGTTATCCGAGTACAACCAGGTCATTGCCCAAGACGGAAACCGGGGCTCGCACGGCGGAATCTTCTCTCTCGAGTACTTCCGCATCATTCTCGATGAAGCGCACTACATCAAGAATAGGCAGTCCAAGACAGCAAAGGCCTGCTATGAGCTCAGCGCGAAGCATCGATGGGTGCTCACGGGAACACCGATTGTCAACCGTTTGGAGGACTTGTTCAGCTTGGTTCGCTTTCTCAAGGTCGAGCCGTGGGCCAATTTCTCCTTTTGGAAGACGTTCATCACGGTGCCATTCGAGTCGGGCGATTTTGTGCGCGCTCTTAACGTAGTGCAAACGGTGTTGGAGCCGTTGGTGCTACGCCGAACCAAGGATATGAAAACGCCTGACGGTAAGGCTTTGGTACCGTTACCACTACGGACGATTGAGGTGGAGAAGATTTTTCTATCCGAAGCCGAGCGAGACATTTATGATTACATCTACATGCGGGCAAAGAGCGTCTTTTCGGCCAACGCCGAAGCCGGTACGCTGCTCAAGTCCTACACAACCATCTTCGCTCAGATCCTGCGATTGCGGCAGTCATGCTGCCATCCGGTACTCACCCGCAATGCCAACATCGTCGCTGACGAGGAAGATGCCACACTGGCATCCGACCTCGCCAAGGGCCTCGCAGATGACATGGACCTCTCCAGCCTAATCGAACGCTTCACATCCGAGTCGGAGCAAGACGTCAACAAATTCGGCACCCACGTTCTTCAAGAGATTCAAAATGAGGCCGAAGCCGAATGTCCCATCTGCTCCGAAGAGCCCATGATCGAGCAAGCCGTCACCGGCTGCTGGCACTCGGCTTGCAAAGCGTGTCTACTCGGATACATCTCCCACCAACGCGATAGAGGCGATACCCCACGCTGCTTCAACTGCCGCGCGCCCATCAACGCGCGCGACGTCTTCGAAGTCGTGCGACACGACCACATCTCTGAAGAGGAGGACGACAAACACACATTCCACAGCAGTACCTCCGCACCAACACCCACACCATCATCCCAAACCCCCCGCATCAGCCTCCGCCGCATCGGCCTCACCGGCTCAGCAAAAACCCAAGCCCTCCTCACCCACCTCAGAGGCACCCTGCGCGCCGACCCAACCGCAAAGACAGTAGTCTTCTCCCAATTCACATCCTTCCTCGACCTCATTGAGCCCGCCCTCAGCCGCGACCACATCCCCTTCCTCCGCTTCGACGGCTCCATCTCGCAAAAAGCACGGGCCAAAATCCTCACCGAGTTCACTACCTCGCACAAACCCTACGTCCTGCTGCTGAGCTTGCGCGCCGGCGGTGTCGGCTTGAACCTCACGTGTGCGAATCGGGTGTTTATGATGGACCCGTGGTGGAGTTTTGCGGTCGAGGCTCAGGCTATCGATCGGGTGCATCGGATGGGGCAGGCGAGGGAGGTGAGGGTGGTGCGGTTTGTGGTCGAGGGTAGTATTGAGGAGAAGATGTTGAGGATTCAGGAGAGGAAGAAGTTTATGTGAGTTTTTTGTTTTTCCTTACCCCCGTCTCGATCCCATCCTGTGGCTTGGTTTCTGGATGCTAATCTTTTCTTGCAGTGCCTCGAGTTTGGGTATGATGTCCGATGAGGAGAAGAGAGTGCAGCGTATTGAAGATATCAAGGAATTGCTTAGCTAGATACATACATACTAACTCTTTATTCGCTGTTGTATTTGCGTAGCATAGCGTTGACACAGTATGCTGTCGCATGGTTGTATCATATCGTAGGCGTACGGTAGGCCTAATAATAACATTTCCATTTACACTCCGTTCCGAAACTAGTTTCCTACCTACCTATCGTAAACCTGGTTCAGCGGGACATGAACATGACACGGAGTTTCTGTGGGCTTGCTGATGTGAGCGTCCCCTTTCCCTTTCCCCTTCCGAATCCACTGCTGCTTACCTAGAAGTTCAGCCCTTACTCTACATCTACGCTAGGTACGTGCTAGGTACGGTTGCGCTGCCGGTAAGTATTTTGGTGTTTTTCGCACCGCTGGTTGCCTGCATTGGGTAAGGGCTCGTGTAACACTCGGTACGGAAATATGTCTAGCTGTAGCTGGTGTTTTCTTGCGGCTGGGGGTCTTGGCTTGGCTTGGCTTGGCTTGGCTTGGCTTGGGAGTATGGTACGGAAGGGTATGGCTACATGGGGATACACGGCTGAGACTTCGGCACTGGTGTGTGAATCGGCTGTAAGTACTGCCCCGACACGATTAGGTGCGTTGGTTGGTTACATTGAGGATGTCCATGCCCGTGTTGTAACTACGTTGTACAGCCCCGGGCTAGGTAGCTGAGAGTCGGTCTGGTAGCTACGTACCTAGGTATAAAAGTTCCTCTTCTCTTTTACACCGATTGAGAATTATAAACCAGAAGCATTAAGCATCCGAACCACCACATTCCAAACAACCCAATCCATTTGTCTATCCCATCTACCAACACCATCCCTTCCAACCACCCCAAACCACACGACCACTCACCATGTCCCCCCTCTCCCTCCTCAAAGCCGCCCTCCTCCTCCCCCTCATACCCCTGGCCCACGCCAGCATAACCCACCAAATCTACCCCCCAGCCGTAAGCGCCACCGAAGACGCCCTAAAATGGCAACCAGTGCTCGACTGGGACACCAACACGTGCTACCAAACCTCGGCCATCGACTCCTCCGGCCACACGAACCCAGGCCTAGCCCCGGACTGGGACCTCAGCGAATGCCGCAGCCGCGCTCGCCTCGAGAATTGCAACACGTATGCACGACAGCGCTGCAATCACGGGTGGTGCGTGTACATGTACGGGTACTATAGCGAGATGGATTGGTCGCCGTTTAGTGAGCATCGACATGATTGGGAACATGCTATGGTTTGGACCCGTGGGGGGGCGCCTTGGTCTGTTATGTGGTCTGCGCATGGGAACTGTATGTTATTTTTTCTGTTTCCTACTTGGCTCCCTCCCCCC
>ML975429.1:0-48290 GCA_010015605.1 Decorospora gaudefroyi
TCATGTCTGCCTGGCACTCACCTGCTACTATATAGACCTGTAGCTCCCCCGCTAATACGATCAACATGACTTTCCCATATCACCTCCATTGACAAGACTAACACCCTTTCAATGCCCCTTTATGCGTGGCCTGCACCGTATATGTAGCGCCGCAAGTGAGGGTACGCATGTAAATTCCAGTAAAGGCATGGATGCTGACTACGCAACACAAGACTTTATCTGCATAACAAAAAGATCCGGTAAGGGCACCACCTAGCAGACACGAATGTGGATAAGATCGATCGGCAAGCAGAAGCGGAAGCGGTCCAGTCCTATTCTTACTACTGTTAGAAACCAATGCTAATCCATAGCAGTCATGAAGATCTCAAACCGCAGAACGTCCTCATACACGGTGAAAAAATACTGCTTACCGATTTCGGATTCAGGCAAGTGCAATTTCCCGTTCCGTCATACGATGGTATTAACGCGAGCCTAGTTTGGACTTCTCTGACGACTCTGCCTCGACTACTACCGGTCGTCCTTCAGCATGCACCATTAGGTATGCTCCGCCAGAGGTACTGGACTTTGAACCTCGTAATAGGGCCAGCGACATATTCTCCCTTGGATGCGTTCTTATTGAGATGGTCTCAGGACTCTACGGTCACAGCCTGTCCGAGGTCAAAAAGCATTGGGAGAAAATCGGTAATGGCCAACACAGCTTTGCACGGAACCGGAAGGCCACATCCAACTGGCTCGCATCTCTGTCAGAACATCCTGACTGCCGCAAACTCAAACCCCTCATTGATTTTCTACCTTCGATGTTGGACCCCAGCCGACTGAATCGTCCATCTGCGCAGTATGTTGCTGACACACTGGAAGATCTAAGCCTAGTCTTCCCGACAGTCCCCAGTTTCGTAAGAGCAGTTGTGGACCCGCACCAACATCGATAACCCCTCTTCATGCAGGAGGGCCTGGACTAGCCAAAACAGGTGATTCCTGACTGAGCGCGCTCATCAGTTACTTCAATGCTACGGACGACTAGCCAATCATTTTCATTACACTTGACGAGAGTCCCAACACTGCCGCCTCGGAACACAAATATCGACCCTGTCAGTGGGGGCTATCGGACTGACTCTAGCTATCAGTAACCTTCATACATCGACAACTTGGATGCTGCCCGGGCCGCTTGCGATAGACTTTATACGATCAAAATTGCTAGATCAGTATCGCGAACCAGCACTCAACCATTACCCCTCCTTTCAATTGTTGAGGAGGACGTGCTATCCTGTATACCTGAACAGTATGCTTCGCGGCAAATCATTTACGGCATTGAGTGGCGACGTCTTAGTACTCTCCAAAAAAGGAAAATCTCGCTCCCGCACCCACTACTACAAACAAAAGCAGCCAAAGCTCACGGGCATCAGTGTTAATAGAGTGTCCTATTATCGGCATGCCATACGTCACTTCGTCGCGATGACGATCCACTGGCTAGCTCTCATCCACACCTCCCCATCAACCGTCTTCGTCCCCGGCTGTGCGAGCAAATGCTCCACCAACAGATCAACAGCCTCATCCCACCTCTCCTCATCCGTTTCGGTCCACCCGCCCAGTCCACCAAGGAACGCCCATGTTTTCTCCGCCCAATCCCTAATGTCACTCGTCCTAGCCCATGCCTCGCTCTTCTCTACCCTCATTTCTTCCATCTCGAATCCAGCCTCGAGCATTACCTTCTTGATTTGTTTCCCGTCGTTCCACAATAAAGGTGGCGCAGGGTACGGTTTCCCGGGACGAAGAGCTTCGTGCACGAGCTTGAGGGGTAAAAGCCATGTTATGGTCTCCCAGCAATTGACTACTGCTGTACCACCAGTTTGTAACGTGCGACGGATTTCTTTTGTCCCATCGAGACCCGCTGAGCTGGTGAAGAAGATCCCGATATTGGTTATAGAGTGTGTGAAGGAGTCGGCACGGAAGGGAAGGGCTTCTGAACGTTGGTTCGACACCTCGATGGGCCAGGAGTTCTTAAGAACGTCGGCTTGGAGCACGTCGAGGAATTTTTGGTCAATATCTGTAGCGTGGATTTTGATGTTTGAGTGTGGTGGGTTGGAAGTCAGAATGAGGCGGGAAACGGTCCCCGCACCACAGCAGTTGTCGTGCACGATGGAGTCTGGCGGGATCGGATCTAGGAGCGAGAGATTGTTTGCTGCGAATTGAGCGGTTACGGCGCCGCCCGTTGCTTCGTAGACGGAGACTTTGCCGTCGCCTTCTAGGAGGGCTGCAGCCTGTTTGGGCTGGTGTTGCGTGTTGAATGCCATCTTTGCAGGTTTCGTGGTTGCGTGACTATTTTGGGTTTTTTTTTGGAGGACGATGGAAGGATACGATAGACAGTCCATGCTTACATCTTATATATGCCTCTAGCGCTGCAGACGTGATAGTGCTTACCTGCCACCTGGGCTGGGTAGACTATGGATGTCAGCTCGCGCGCATGTCAAAGCCGAACGAGTGAAGCCAGTGATTGTCGTGGTACCACCTCGCGCTCTTTAGCTTCGTCTCGAATTTCTTTTAAAGCCGTTGAAATCATGTTTACGTTGATGATGAAGGTAGATGCGAAGCAGGCGTAACACGTAGGTAAGTGTGGGTAGGTAACTTAGAACTACCGGTACCAGGTCTGTGCACCTCGGATCCGACTTTCTTCTACCGGTCCGGTATCCAGGCGTGCCAGGTCCTCTCACCTGCATATCATCTGATAAACTTTAAGACGCACGTACAAAATTCTTTTGCTATTGGTCTTACAACTGTATGTTGTTACCGGAACCGACTACTAAGCTGACGCCATATCCTAGGTACCTAGCTACTGCAAGCGCCCACTCGCTGCACTACTACCTACAGATTTCACTGACCTATGAGAGAAACTGGCAGGGTCTGAAAAGCAATTTATTACATTAACAAGGATACTTCGTA
The DNA here is from genome assembly GCA_010015605.1 of Decorospora gaudefroyi. Taxonomy (NCBI): domain Eukaryota; kingdom Fungi; phylum Ascomycota; class Dothideomycetes; order Pleosporales; family Pleosporaceae; genus Decorospora; species Decorospora gaudefroyi. The sequence goes on from ML975429.1 coordinate 2,938, forward strand.
AGTTCATACTACGCACAGCTAATAGAGTTTATTTCTTCACATGCTGGTAGTTTCGTCCTATGTGGAATGGGGCAGTAGGTATAGACAGAGCCCCTACCTATGTGAGCGTCATGTGCATGTATCTTGCTCCCAGTTGAGCAGCTTACCTTAGGTACCTGTAGGTTGAACCTGCGCACTCTCTTTTCGTAGATTATCGCAGCTGTTAGCTTACTACAGAAGAATTATACAGCTGTCACGCAGACAATACGAACCTCGTGCATAATAGAACTTCACTACTTAAGGTGGAGTAAAGGAACCAACTTTTTCTCCCTAAACGCACGGTCTGCTCGTCTACTAATTGCCCTTATCCTACAGCATCCTCCGCAATATCCACCCTGTACTCCTACTCAACCTCACTATCGTCCTCACAATCCTTATACTATATGCAGTGAGACTTTTACTCCACGCTTTCTAAGCAGTTTGGCGACCTGCTCGAAAATTGCGAGGCGTGGGCAAAGAGCGGTTGAGAGACGTGAGCTACAACGGCGAGTTCGCCAGAGACGAGAAACCCGTTTGTAGAGTTATTAGCGCATTAGGAGAATGAGACGAGTGCTTTCACGGCGTTTAAAGCGATTACTTCATGACTAGGAATAAGGGTATACGGCGTGGCCGTGCGTTGCTAGGCCGATTGTTGGTGGACATTTCTCGTTGTTGGCGTTGCAGGAGGGTGGATGACATCGTGTTCTAATTAAATAAGTAGAACACGGTATGGCTGAATACTGGACGTCTATTATTAATACCACCTTTTCCCGGTTGTTGTAGGCAAAGGACCTTAAGTTAACCTCCTCGCATAATCGGTGCCGCAGTCCGGCTATTGCAGCACATATTATTCAGTTTGACAGCTATAGAGTCCATATATGTACTGCAGAGCTGCTAGCCTCGAGTAAGGTATATCAGAATCCGTCCGCACCGCATGCTGTTATGCTCGTTCTCATGCCAGTGGATCTGGGTATCGAACTACCCAACTTTTCGTCTAAGCACAAGCGACAGCGTAGCGCTTCGGAGAAGGAGGTGGGACCGTAGGAGGAGGCTATAATGACACTATCAGCCCACACAGTGCACTAGACTTGACGATGTAAGTACTTACGGGAGATTCCGTACCTCCACAGCGCTTAGAAGAAGGAGGCGGGGGTCGAGGAGGGGGCTGTAACTATTGCATCAGCCAATATCGTACTAAGAAGCAGGAATCTACTCACAGGATATGGAGCACCTCCATGACGCTTGGGAGAAGGAGGAGGGGGCCTAGGAGGGGGCTGTAACTATTGCATTAGCCAATAGCATACTAAGAAAGCATGAATATACTCACAGGAGATGGAGTACCTCCATGACGCTTAGAAGGAGGGGGAGGGGGCCTAGGAGGGGGCTGTAACTATAGCATTAGCCAGTGGCATACTAAGAAGCATGAATATACTCACAGGATATGGAGCACCTCCATGACGCTTGGGAGAAGGAGGAGGGGGGCTAGGAGGGGGCTATCCACCAGTCAGTCTAACGAAACAATATTCAAAAGCCGTAGAGTACTTACAGGAGGCCGTGGGTCTAGAAGCTGAATCGCCCTCGTGTTAGGAGAATTGGGCTAGCAACAGCATGTTAACATGAGTCTATTTGATGAAAGCGGGGGAAACGTACGCCTGGGGGTGGCGGCGGACTGGGAGAGGGTGACTTGGAGAGCTGGTCAGGCAGCAGAGTGAAGCTCTTTGGAGATTGTTAGCATATGTTTCTCTTTCTAAGGAAAAGTAGCCGCTTATGAGAAGTTAGGCCAAACTTACAGAAGCGCCTTCGAGCTGCTCTGTCTTGCCGGGAGGTGTGGGCGGCGGCGAAGGCGGCGACGTTGAGTTAGCATGGAGTACAGCAATATCGGATCTAGATACATACAAAATTTGGCCCCGCATAGTCCGAGATTGAAGACGGGGGACTGGAGTCAGGGGAAGGGGATGGACGGGGTGAGAGGCTCAGTGTGTTGTTGCTGGGGTAGGACATGGCTTTACCGTAGTGGGTTGTTTTGAAAGAGTTTGGCTTATTGTTCTTGCTAGAAGATGTTACTTTGTAGGTGCTGTAATGCTTTTGTAGAAGTGGTTGTTATGGAGGTTGATGGAGAAGCAGTAGAGGGCACAAAGGGTGGACTTATATCCTTTTTCTGCGTATTGAATGTCTACTTTCTCTGATCGACGTGTGGGCCACGAGCGTTCGAGGCATGAAAGCCGTCATTTTGAGGTTCAGTGTAGCAAGCTCCATGTTTGGCCATTGTTCATATGCTAGTGTTGCGTTGGGAGCCGAAGAACGGGAGTTCCACAACTGGCAAACACGTGCGGTTGACCAGAGCGCCGTTATTCGGACCTAGTGTGACAAGTTGTGATAAACCGATCACAGAGAGGCCGACGGCTACCACCGTATCGCTGTAAGCACGATGCCCTTCACAAGAGGCTGATTATGCGGAGCGGCATACATAGATAGCCTTGAGGTACCATGTACAACTGTCGACATGGCGTGATACTGGTCCACGAATATGCAAGAATATGTCCAAGCGTTGGCTGAAGGAGTTTGTTGAATAGCCCATTACGATAAGCAAAAAACATTAGTTAACTTATGTTACAGAGCTGTATTACACATGAAGTCTGACCTCGTGATTGACAAAGTAAAGTCGGATCTCCCAGAGACCAGAGGTATGCAAGCGAACGTCTAAACGAATGTGACCAACAAAACGGTCGAAACCGCGAAGCGCTTGCCAATGCAATCACAAAATGTCTGAGACGATAATTACAAGCAAATAGCGAAAGCGTGAACGAAGGGGTATATATCGAAGAAGATGCGTCAGAGACAAGCGCGGGCTGGCCGGGTATCAGAATCAAAGGGAACGGGTGAATGCTCATGCAAGTAAGTGGAAGAGAACCAAATCGCTAAATGACATGACAAAACGGAGATGAAAACAAATGAAGCAACAAGAAGCGGCCATGATCGAGCAAAATGACAGATCATGCCATCATCATCAACCTCGTCCCGCGTTTCTGCAGGTTTCGCGGTTTGAAACCTCCAGGCCCAAGATAGTTCCGTGGTGGAGCTGCAGCACTCTGCGCATGGCGGTCGCAGTACCTCTGGCCAGCGACTTCGAAGTAGCCGTCGCGGAGCACTATGCGACAAGTCGAGCAAGTAAAGCATCTCGGGTGAAACTTCTGGCGCAGGTCCGTCTCGAGGTATTGGCCTTCGATACCGCGGTTGCAAGAGTTGCATAGAGACCCGTTGAGCTTGTGGTAGTGTTGTTCACAAAAAGGCGAATTCTCGAAAACATAGAATTCCGCCGTAGGGAAGGGGTCAGAGCAGGTTCTGCAGACAAAGCATTGCTTGTGATAGCGTCCTGTCAGACGACCTGAGGAGTCTTTGACCGACTTCCCAACAATAGGTTCGGAACACCCACGGCAGTTGCCTTTGCTGGTCGCTTTAGGCCGGCGCATCTCTGGTTGTCGAGGTTCGGGATTCGCCATGCGTCTTGGTGGCGGGTCCATGCTGAGTTCGGCAGAATCTTGCGAAGGCGTCGGGCCCCTCATTAACATACGGCGTGGCGCACCCATCTGGATCGCAGGATCCATCGGAGACTCTGGATACCTAGCGTATCCTGGCGACAGCGCTCGCGGAATTGGCTCCGCTCCGTCAGGCCTCATATAGCTCCTCTGCGCTCGAACAGGCCGTGATTCTGCATAAGACTCCGGGCTTGCGCTTCTCTCAACAGTCTCCTCGGCAATGTATTCAGAGCGGCTGATCTTGGAAGCTTGTCGTGAGTGTCCAGCTTCGGACTCTGGAGGGCTTGACCGCGAGCTTGCTATGCTCCGAAAACCAGAGCTAGCATAGGAATCGTCGGAAAACCCAGAATCCGAAGGTGTATGAAGCGTATTCACCGGGGCATCGATCCCCAGTGCGGATGCGATCAGTGGTGGAGGACGTAGTGATTGGGTTGGCGCAAGGCCTCTGGGCACATCATTCTCTGAGCCACTGCGGCTTGAATTGCGCGATGAAGACATTGTGTTCGAACGAGGCATGGTATCTGATGGGTTCAGATCACTCATGCCCATTGGCGGCAAATCCCTTTCCGAAGGCCTCCTCGGTCGCGATGGCGGTGCTTTCTTCCCGCCGCTGTTTTGCCGGACTGGCTCGTTCTGACGCGCCCCAGATTCTTTCTGTAAGCGATTCAGGAAGGCGTCAATGCCTTCAGACTGTCCAGACGTAGACTGCAGCGGTGGAGGTCCCCCGAGGCCTCCTATGCCGATTTTGGGACGAGAAGGAAGGCCCACACTGCGATTGGAGTAGGCAGAAGCACGGGACGCGTTCGATGTCACTGAAGTACGCTGCTTTTGTGAGTCCCTATTGCTCGTGGCGCTCTCTTGTGTAGCCGTCCTCCTGTGCCCGAGCGCTAAGCCATCATCCATAAACGGTTTTGAAGCACTCGATGTGCTTGGTCTCCGATCTGCTTTTCCATCGAATGGCCCAGGCGCAATTGAGTCCATGCGTTTCGCAACGTTTTCTCCACCATCCACGCGGGGACTTAGTGGCGCAAACAGAGGGCTTGGCCTTGCGTATTGTTCTTGATATGTTGGTTCTAAGCGCTCTCGTGGTCGAGGTTTGGCACTCTTGGGTGTAGCGTTTTTGCTAGGGAAAGGAGGAAATGCGCAATCTAGATTCGACGTGAAATCGGGCGACGGAGGTGCCATGGAGCGTGTAAGCGGCGTAGTGACACTGCGTGTCATTTTAAAGGGAGACTTCGGAGGTTGGGCTAATCGAGGAGAGCGACTCCTAGGGTCACTGTAGTTACTCATAGGGGACGGCTCCAATGGACGGAATGGCTTGTCTATTTCAATTAACACTCAAATCTGCCACTGACTTCATGCTCCGGTTTGTGTCACTTACTAGCTGCTTTGGAATCGATCCGAGGCGGAGGAGGCATGCGACCAGAGGGCGCGGTACGGTCCGCTCTGTTGCTAAACGTTGGCCCACCAAATGTTGCAGCGCGAGTGAGCTGCGGTGAGATTGGTGAGATGGGAGAAACTGGGGATGTGGGCGACATGGGCTCTGGGGCTGTGGTTGCTAAGGTTGATCAGCTTGGGAATGTACTTGATGGCCATATCAGACTCACCCGGAGGAGGTGCAGCGCTGCAGACATGATCGGCTAAATGGAGGATGTCGATGTCCACGGCGCAAGATGAACACTTGATGGTCGGAAGTGTGCTCATTCGGTCCATCTTCAAGGCGTATCCAGAGATGGGTCGGGATAGGATCCTCGAGGCCAGTGCCTAGCGAATTAGTTGTAAGGTCGTTCACGTCCAGCGGTTGTTCGTTCGTAGGCGGTCTCGAAGATGGTGACATGGAGCGAGAGTGAGGTCTGCAGGTGGTCCTCGAGACGGATGCATGCGCGGAGGAAGTCCGAGCATGAGTGCAAGCATTGTTTGGTGCTCAGAAACGGTGTGGGTCTCGCTGGATCAGGGGGAACGCTGCGGGATTGGTTGCGGATTGGCCACGATCTGAGAACGGCAGCGGGATAAAGACTAGCGTCTCTACATTGCTTCAGTTTAAGAGGCTGTTTGGCCCCACAAGCGACACTCGCAATGTTGGGTATTACGACACTAATGAAATGCAATCACATCATGACGATCTCCAGGTATCGGCCATTCACCGCTCGCGCTTTTAGCTGTCAGGGCTGGCCAACGACGCGACCAGAGACCAAAAGGTCTCCGTAGCCCAGAGACCCTGCATCGTGGCGTTGGTGGTTGAGCTGGGCGGCGGTCATGATTCGGCGAGCACTTTGGCGTGCACGGAGCGGCGGCTTGCTGGGGCAAGTTCGTGTGGCATCGTTCCAGCCAGTCGCATCCGCCAAAGCCGCGATGAAACCATCTTCACGGACGAACTGTCTCGTGGACATGGCAAGCGCCGATGACGGTGTGGATATGCTATGGATTCGGCTTGGAAGAGTCCGCGGTGGATCGCTCGAACCTGTCGCAGATTGCTGCAGCATGAGTGAGGGATACTGTATAGCAGAGAAAGAGTACTCCTACACAGTACAGTACGATCGTGGGTTGAGGCTCTGTTCGCAAGCTGTCCCTGCGCCAGGGGACTGGCAGGGGCCGGACATACAGTAATATTGACGTCCAGGGTGATTATTGGGCGTTCGCGATGCCGCCCTCTTCGGTCGATCTGCGATGCACGGAGAAATCTCAAGTGCAACGAGTAATAAGCGCTCCTGGCGTTACGTCAACAGCTTCCACGCCTGTACTGTGTAAAACAGTTTGTCACGTTGTTGGTAGTTGGGTTGAAACAGAACAACTCGAAGTTGTCGCGTGAAGTCATCGCGCGTCAACCGCCTGTGTCTCGGGAGCAAGCCAGAAGCTGTCTTCCATGCCAGTCTGCGCAGGATGGATGTGACATGGTTCCATGACGATCTCCAATTTCAACATGCAGGCTACCGCATCCGTCCTTGCTACAAGCGACAAGCGACCGCTTCGGGACTCGTGAGTCAGGGTCGAGTCTTGCAGTCCCCGTGACTGTTCGTTTCGTTGCGACCCTGGGTGCCATGTAGGGCGGCGCGGCGGCTCTTGCCTGGGTGCCTGGCCATGCGCTCTGTTGCAGATCGTGTTGCGCGCCACTCCGTCGTCCTGCAGGCTGCAAACATTGTTGATGCTGCCAGACGCGTTTCAACCACCCGCAGACCCAGAAGCCATGGGGTCTGGGATTGCTGCACTGGCTTGCTGGGCGCGGACCCTCCAGACACACGTGACCCATACACGTGACTGAGGAAAAAGTGCTGCCGCACGTTCGAGACCGTAGGAACAGCTGTCCATGCAAAGTACCACCTCTCTAGCCCCGCACAGTGCTCTCGTGCGTTTGGCCTGCATTGTCACCAAGCCCCGTGTGGTTGTGTTTGCTGCATGCTGAGCTGGTGAGAGCGATAGTGGGGCATGGCGAGTATCATGAAAGCGCACATGAAGGCCCTCATTGGCCTCCCCCCTCTTTCCTCAGGATATGGCGGTAATTGCTGGTGTAAAAAGTGGATCTTATCGAGGCATACGCAAAGAAGCGGTGGGAGAACACGCTGGCCGGCAACGGGCGGGAGCGATTGCGTGTGGTGTATTGCTCAGTCAGCAGCGACCCGAGGCGCATTTATATCGCTCCTTCTCTCCCACTGTCCTCACCCCTCACCCCTCATCCCACCTCAACAACAACAATCCCTCCTGACATCCGTGAAGCATCAACTCCACCACCGCTTTACTCCATCTACCACACCCGAATTTCTCCGGGCCATTGCCCAGCTGTCAAGACGTTTTCCAATCTCCTCAGCTCGTACGCACTCGCTCCATCAGCCTATCATGATGGATATTGCTCATACTCACACCTCGCAGGATTCACAACCCATTCGCCGGCCGACGCACTTCTCCTTCTGGGGCAGCGTCGGATTTAGACTTCCGCAACTAAGTTGATCAAAGTACCAAGAACGCAAACAAGTACCATGGCACCGCACGCACAAGACAGTGTCGGTCAGGCGAATGGGTTCGATGTAAAGACGGCCTCCAAGCATCTCTTTGTCGTCGACTCTCCCAACGTGGAGTACACCGAGGACACGATCAAGTCAAAGTACACCTACCGTACCACGGACGTTAGCAAGAACGAAGACGGCAAGTATGTGGCGGTCCCCAAGGAGACCCTCTACGACTTCAAGGTCGACCGCAAGATCCCCAAGACCGGTGTTATGCTGGTCGGCTGGGGCGGCAACAATGGCACCACGGTCACAGCTGGTATTATTGCTAACAAGCGCAACCTCGTCTGGGAGACCAAAGAGGGCAAACGTGCTGCCAACTACTATGGTTCCGTCATTATGGGCTCTACCACCAAGCTCGGCGTCGACAGCAAAACTGGCCAGGAGATCCACATCCCATTCCACGACCTTCTGCCCATGGTCCACCCCAACGATCTCGTTGTTGGCGGATGGGACATTAGCGGCATGAACCTGGCCGAGGCCATGGATCGCGCCAAGGTCCTCTCGCCATCGTTGAAGTCCCTTGTTCGCAAGGAGATGGGTGCGATGAAGCCCCTCCCCAGCATCTACTATCCTGACTTCATCGCTGCCAACCAGGAAGAGCGCGCGGATAACGTTCTCAAGGGCACCAAGGCTTCCATGGCCCATGTTGAGCAGATCCGCAAAGATATTCGGTCAGTAATCAGGCACGTACCTTTTCTATCGTCATCTAACATGTTGGTAGTGAATTCAAGGCTGCCAACAACCTGGACAAAGTGATTGTGCAGTGGACTGCCAACACTGAGCGGTACGCCGATATCCTTGAGGGTGTCAATGACACTGCCGACAACCTAATCAAGGCCATTGAGTCTGGTCACGAGGAAGTCTCCCCGTCCACTGTTTTTGCAGTCGCATCGATCCTCGAGGGTGTTCCTTTCATCAACGGTTCTCCCCAGAACACATTCGTGCCTGGCGCCATTCAGCTTGCTGAGAAGCACAACGCCTTCATCGGCGGTGACGACTTCAAGTCTGGTCAGACCAAGATGAAGTCTGCCCTTGTTGACTTCATGATCAGCGCGGGTATCAAACTCACGTCCATCGCCAGCTACAACCACCTGGGCAACAACGATGGCATGAACCTCAGCTCGCAGAAGCAATTCCGGTCCAAAGAGATCTCCAAGTCCAACGTGGTGGATGACATGGTGGCTGCCAACAACGTCTTGTACAAGGAAGGCGAACATCCCGACCACTGCGTTGTCATCAAGTACATGCCTGCTGTTGGAGACGACAAGCGCGCGCTCGACGAGTACTACGCCGAGATCTTCCTGGACGGTCACCAGACTATCAGTCTGTTCAACGTCTGCGAGGACTCTCTCTTGGCCTCTCCTCTGATTATCGACCTGGTCCTCGTCGCTGAGATGATGACGCGTGTCCAGTGGAGGACCCAAAGTGCTGAGGGCAGCGATGCCAAGTTCAACCACTTCCACAGTGTGCTCAGCGTGCTCAGCTACATGCTCAAGGTACGTTGTATCGAGTTTCGAACATGACTTCGTGATTGACGTTCGTAGGCTCCTCTCACCCCACCTGGCACCCCGGTTGTCAATGCACTCGCCAAGCAGCGGGCAGCGCTCACCAACATCTTCCGCGCCTGCGTCGGTCTTGAGCCTGAGAACGACATGACGCTGGAGCATAAGCTCTTCTGATTGCTTCTTGCTGAACGGAAACCACTCGTTAGGAAAGCGTCTGGACAGCTTCATGGTAGTGTGTGAGGTATAGAAGCTTTTCTCCAGGGACCTGCACGGCCTACCGTAGTATTTGATTTGACCAACTCTATCCATTCTCTATAGCAACAAAAAACCAGTCTGCGAAGTTGGGCCCGTATTCTATGTCGACCATGGTGGTGTATGAATCCTATTTGTTCGAGCTGGGCAGGGGCTGGTTGGTTCCTGCCCCCTCAAGTGAGGAAGCTCGCGCAGGAGGAAGGGACGCTCTCACACCCTTACACTCTTACGTCCCTACGCTCTAAACGCTCTCATCTCATCCTCTTACTCTCTTTTCTTCCAACACAGACCCTACTTGAACACTTCAGCATCGCGCAACCCAAGCTTTGCGTCTCACAAACATTACACCTGCTCCAACATGCCAGCCTCGTCGTCGTCGGTGCAGTCGTACTCGTCGTCATCGCCAACTAAGCATCGCGATGGCTTCACCGTTGATGAAGTGCAATCCGCTCTTGCCCCAGCAGAAGCGACAGCAAGTGCATGGACGGCAAGTGCCACCCACGCGTTCCCTCACCAAAGCCCGTCCAACTGATCAGTGTCAGCCTAGCCTGGACTACGAAGAAGCTGACCTAGGCAGCCTCGAGCCCGGTCCGCGCCCCCTTGCTCTCATCGGCCGCATTGTCTACTTCAACGACCAAGCCAGGCCCAGCAAGTCGCACAAGGCAGCCCAAGGATGCATCAAGATGATGCTTGCAGACGACACCGGAGTACTCACCGTGCGCCTGTGGTATGCAAACACGCTGTACAAGCTCAAGCTGGGGCAGCTCGTCAGCGTATGGACGGTGCATGTTTCCCACTCGTCGGAGCACAATTCGCTCGCGCCCAACGCGGCGCCTTTGTTTACCACCATTTTCCCCGAGGGTGAACGGCACTGTCATGTCATGGTGCATGAACATAGTGACGATGGCACGAGATTCAAGAGGCCGTTTGTGAAGGAGACTATAGGCTTGGGCGGCTTGATGACACTGAAGAGTTTTACGGATGGGGGATATGATATCGAAGATCCGAGATTGCTGGTGTGCGTCAAGAGTATTGGGGCGAGGAAGAAGTGTGCGTGACGCTTTACCTCCTTCCTTTCCAACTTTTCTGTTTCCCAAGAGTGGTCTACCCCGATAAAGACAACACTGACCTACCACACACTAGACATGAACCGCAACGGCACGACCTCCGAGCTGCTCTGTCTCGGCATCTTCGACGACACATCAGACGGTGTCCTAACCCTCTACGACTCTCTCTGCGACTCGGCCGCCACCTTCACTCCCTCCAAGACAATACTCCTCATCTCCAACCCCGGCTGGCGCATTGAGAGGACGGCAAAACTCACTCTCACCGGCAACTCGCGCATAGACGTCGACCCAGACATGGGCGATGCCCGAGTCCTGCGTGCGTTAGCACAGCGACTGACAAAAAAAGAGCATGTCAATCCAGCGTTTCCGCTCCAGGACAGCACCGTCCAGGGATTTGAAGATGCGGTGGTCAAGGCACTGTACACACTCGCCGACGTGGACCATCTCGCACGCTCGCTCTCGAATGCGAGGTCGAAAGAGACGGTGACTGGCTATCTAAGCCTTATTATCACAGAACTCAATATTGTCACGCCTTTTAAGCGAAACATGTTGATGAGCAACGAGTGTTGTGGCGTCCCTATCTTTGCGAATGCGGTGCGTGTGAGGTGTAAACAATGCGAGGCCATGGTTGGGCTGAGAATAAACCCTAGAATCGTACGTCGTTCATCCATCTCTGCCCTTGCTTCCTTCCACGCTATATATTGGCATTGACTGTTGTCCTATCAAAGCTCGGACCCATGGTCGACGAAACAGGCCAGATCAGCAGCGGTAAACTTATACTCTCGGACATGGCGTGGTCACAACTCCTAGGACGCTCGGCGGAGCAGTTGGTCGGCACTAGTCCGCATGTTTTGCGCTATCTAGAGCAGCGTATGTTGCTTTTGCGTATAACTATGGGGTTTGCGCTCGGTTGGGAAGACGAGGTGGGTCGATTGGCGATATGGTGTGTCAAGAGCTAGTGATTCTGGACGGAACGGTTGAAGAACACATGTAGAGAAGGCCAGTATCTATCCTCTACGCCTTTGAAATGCATCCCTCTCGCACTTCCCAATTCCAGACCTCCAAGTCCTCTCAGACAAAGACACAGCACGCCTTCGACAAAGAACCCACTTCGATGCCTACCGCGGATCGACTTCCGGGTGTGGGACGAGAATAGCTGCACGAAGTACAGCGAAGATACTAGATTTGTGGTGAGTCAGGTCTTTTCCATATGGAGAGACGAATTCCCGCGACTGTTCTAGCCCGATGGTCAAGGCAGGGCCTCCGCGTTTGTTTCGATATCGACAAGTCTTCTACAAGCTATGGTTAAGGCTTCAGCAATGGAGAACACTACGCTAAGCACAGTCACTGTACGAGCCTTAGCCGCCAGCAGCATCGTTCGCTTCGATATTACCCGACAGCCTGGGGTGGCAATGGCTTCATGAGGTGAAACGCAACCGTTAATGAGATGCACCATCAGTAAAGACAACTGCAGTGAGACAGGGTAGAAAATGTTACCACCAAGGGCATGTAGCCAAAAGCGAGGGATTTGACATGTCTGCGTTCAAAACATGATACATGGAAGCTAAACCGCACAAGATAGTGAGTAAACGATCGATCAGAATTGGTATATCGTCTCATCTCATCTCATCCCATCTCATTCCATCCTGTAAACACCCTGACGATGCAAAACCCGCCCCCCCACAGCATCCCTCTCTTGGGCTCCAGCTCCAGTAGGAAAGCAAAGCCGGTACCCTACCTAGTTAGTAGCAAAAGAAGCTCGACATAGATCAATCTCATTCTTCAACTCGCTCGACATGGACCCCCTCCCGCTCACTCTCCACCACCCCCCAACACCCCCGCCAACCCCCTCAACACATCCCCCACACCAACACCCTCGGTACCCACCCTCGCCTTGGCTTCCTTATCCCTCTCCTCCAATCTTTTGGACGCGGTACCCAGTACGCGATCCGCCACCCTTTCCGCCGTCGCCCGGTATTGCTCAATCTTATGCACTCCGTCGGCAAAAAGATCAATTTGCGGTTCCAGCGAGTTGCTGAGGGAGGTGAGATGTGTTTGTAGGGCCACGGGGGATGTGAAGGTAAAGGCTGATTGCGGTGGTTGGTGTTGGTGTTGTTGTTCTTGCTGTTGTAAAGAGGTAAGGATGGCGGCTTGTGTGGGTTCGAGAAGGGAGGGCTCGATTTGGGCAAGCGTTGGGGGTATTGAGGGGGCGGGTGGCGGCGGCATGGCTTTCGGGATCGAGGATAGGGATTCCCAAGCGACTTTTTCTTCTTCGAGACTATTCAAATGTTAGTATTGAGATATTGGAAATTGAACGGGTTTTTTGAGACATACCGTCTGACTTCCTCTTCCAGTTCCTGCAGCGTAGCTTTGTTCTTCTCGTTTTGTGGGTTCGGTTTCTTAACGACGGGTGTCGGCCCTGTTTCCTCCTGTATGCCGGTTAGTTTCCCACTCCGCGGTCTTGCTTGTGTTGCTCGACGTACCCTGCTAAACCAGTCTGAAAGTTGGGGTTTACTTGCGAAATCCTCTATCAGCTCTTGTTGTATCGCTCGTGCTGAGGCTGTGTTAGTCCTTGGTCCCATGTTTAGACTTTTATGCAACGTACCGGCCATGATGGCATTCGCGTTCTTGACGTCGCCAGACGGTTTCTCTGGGAGTGCTCGCGACCCGCACCAGGTCAAAAGCTGCTTCATTCGCCGCGGTTCAGGTAGACTTTGCTCAATGTACTTGTAGAAATCTCGGACTTCGACTTCAGCGTGTGGTAGCGCTGTAAAGGCGTTAGTATATGCTACTCGTCGACCCATGACGTGCTGTTCGCTGCATTCGCGCGTTTTGAGGCCGTATTTCTACGCACTTGGTCCGGACTTACCATTCGACATGCCGCTATCAATCAGTGAACTGGCTCTCCTCCCGCGCAAGCCTGTGCTGCTTCTTCTATTTCCGTCCTTGCTGCCTTTGCGCATCTCCTTGTTCCGCGTAATCACGGGCGTGTCCGCAAAGGGCAGCATGATCCTCTGCGCGTTCGGATCGCGCTTCTTTGCCACCTGCAGCTCGTTGTGTGTCGGCGTCTGTACTCCCGCATACGCGCTCTTGGGCTCTGGTGGTACTTCTGGGGCCGGGGTGATTTGCTTCTTTCTTTCCTTCTGTGCCGGCGCGCTTTTCTTCGTACGCGGCTTGGGTGCAGGGGGTTCCGTGGGTTTGGGCCGCGCTTCTGCTTGTTGGTGATCGCCAGATAGACGCGCCGACCGCCGCCGCCTGCCCGAGTCTGAGGATTCTGCATCCAAGGCAGCGATCGACGACTTTCTTCGCCGCGATGCAGTCTTTGCTGGCTGCGCGTTCGTGGTCCGCGCGGGCTCCACCGGTTTGGCCGCCGGTATCGACTCCGGTGCTGGCGGCTTTGTGGTCCTGCGCGAGGTGCGACGCGAAAATTGGAAGCCGTCATCGTTCTCGTCGTAGGCAGCAGCCTTCGCCGTCTTCCTCGTTGCAGCAGCCGGCCGTTTGCTCGGTCCACCCACGTCCGTCTTGGGTCGCTTCGGTGCGGGCGCATCGTCGTCCTCGAAGGCTTGTTTTACGCTCCTTCGTCGCGTCGTCGGTCGATTCGTGGCCATGGGGAGCGATTGAAGCGGGGAGCGGGCGCAGACAGTAGTCATGAGGCCAGTTGCTGCGTAGTTCGGCGGATGGGTGGTCGGTCAAAGCGCGTGCATGGGCGCGACGGCGAGCTATCAGCGGCAGGCGAGGGTACGGGAAAGGAGCGCGAGCGAAGGCGAGGTGCGTGTGCGATTTCAGCGACACTCGTCGTGTCCGTACGTGGCCCTCGTAATGATTTGGCGGTAATGCGAATATCCCTGGGCGACAGCGTGGAGGGGAACGGTTGTCACACGGGAGCGCGCAAGCAACTTGGTGTGTGCACCTGCCGCCAGCAACCATCAAAACAATCATTTTGGGACTAGCGTGGCACTCGGCACGTGACGCTTCACGAGCCCAACCTTCATGCATGTGTGCCTTCATCAATGGACGGCGATTAAATGCCGAAGCGAGGAATGTTACTCATATAGCATGCGCAAGCCAAACGACTTTGCACGTGTACCTATGTCTTCCACTCCGCCGCCACTTCAGCCAAGCCAAAGTCGCTCAAAAACGCCCAGGGAAAAGCGACTACCACGCGCCGCTATTCCATATGCTCCATGCCATCATGACCTCCTTACTCCAAGTGCACCGCCAGAACAATGTTGAATATCCAAGCCTGTCCCTCCCTTTTATGTATTTCGCTTTCCATGCACTCGAGTGGAGTCTATCCTACATGCCAGCGCCAGGCATCGGTCCTCGGACGCCTTGGGGTGCGAGGCTGCCCTCGATACGGCGCTTTGCATCCTGCTTTTCCTCATGCGTGGGGTTGCCTTTGCGCATGTCGGGAACGTACGGTGCCCTATTGGGACTGTGGCCAATCGACATGCCGACGCGCACCTATGGCGCGGTTAGTAGGGCAAGCGACACGCCATAGCGAGCATGACTCTACTTACCAGAGTTTCAAGGGCTGAGTTGGAGTTGTCGACTAGGTCGTCGTCGTATGTCATTTGACCAGGCTCAAATAGAAGAAGCAACGTACTTCCACCAAACTTGAAGTAGCCGAGCTCTTCCGCTCGCTTGACTTGCTCGCCCTTCTTGCGTGTAATCACCGTGCTGCCAACCATCATAGCACCAATGCAAATAACCATGACACGGCCATGTGCCACAGAATCAATAGGCACTATCACCCGTACATTTTCCCCATACACATCAAGGGCCGACCGGATGGCCATGGGGTTGACTGTGTAATACTCTCCTTCAATCGTCTTTGGCTCATCCATGACACCATCGACTGGAATGTGGAACCGATGATAATCCTGCGGTGCGAGTCGGAAGACACCAAGGGATCCTCCCTGGTACCGCTTCACGTCTTGTGGGTACGCATCGCCAAGCAGACGCTCGATAGTAAAGTCACGGCCCTTGACCCAGATGGCCTGAGCTGCATCCATGGTGTTGAAAACAACCGTCCGGCAGTCCGAAGGAGAGACAATCACTCTCGGGTCCTCTGGGGCGGAGCATGGACGTGCACCTGGCTTCAACGCTCGGTAAAAGAATTCGTTGAAGTTCTTGAACTGCTCCGTGGGCAGCAGAACCTCTGACATGTCCAGTTGATGGAAATTGATGAAAGGTATGATCTCCGAAGTGGAAGCGGGATCATCGTACTTCCGCCCCTGCTTGAAACTGAGAGACCGGAGCAGCTTGCGAACTTTTCACAGTTAGAATGGCAAACACGTGAATGTCGGGTAAGCACTTACTGCGTTTCTTTTCCATGTTGTTGGCTTTGAGGCCTTTGTACAGCAAGCGGATGCCTAGACGAACATACACACTCATGCGCTCCTCGTTAATCTGGCCCGTAAGACGGTCTTGCACGAGAATGTTTGCAGAGTTGGCACCCAGCTTGTAACCACCGTAAGAGATTTTGGTGATGACCTTGGAGTACCACTTGCGTTGAGCTTGACTGGAAGTGACAAAGCCAGCCATAACAATGTTGTTGACTTGTCTCCAATCCTGACTGGCACAAGTAGCAATGTGTGTGATGATGTTCGCATCGGACCTCTTGTTCAGTTTTGGCTGGTGGCAGATAGGACATTCGCGGATCTCGATAACATGCTCCTCGCCCTTGTCATCTGCGAGATCGTCGATTTGGATATTCTCGCCCTCTTCACCCTCTCTGCCCATGGGATTGGCCTCCATCACTGGGACGGAAGTGGTGGAGGCACTCTGGTTCATGGGTGTTTGGGCTCCAGATGACAACGAAGGCGTCTGCGTGCTTGACGTTAGCGAACCGGACTTCTGGGCCTCGCGCGCTTCGGTGGCCTGGAGCTGATCCTCCAGGCAGATTACCGCTTCATCGAACGTTAGCAGGCCCTCTCCGTTGTGTTGATCAGCGAAACGCTCGAAGAAGCTGTCAATGGTGGTTTCGTGGAGAGTAGAGCCAAGCGTATCCAACATGGTTGTCAGTTCCACTTTGTCCAGCAGCCCACTTTCATCTGCGTCGTACTGCTTGAGCATGGCTCTCCAGAACTGTTGTCGAAGAGCCTTGTAGGGAAGGTATTTGGCTCGGATGTACAGAGTGGGGAAGTGTTTGTCCTCCCACCGATCTTTACGTTTCAACTCCAGAGGAAGAGTATACATCTTCAAGTCTTCATCGTCCACGGCGGATGGGTTGATGTTCACACTGGCGCCTACTGCAAGGTTGCCGTTCGAGTCGGCTGCGGTGTTCTGCGGGGCGCTCGTAGGCGGGGGAGGAAGGGAGCCGTTGGAGTCTTGTACGGACAAGGAGCCAGTGGAGTTTTCCTTCTTCAGGGACGGCCGGCCTAGACGCGAGAGACTGTGAGTAGACGCAGAGCGGGACATGGGGAGACGGAAGCGGGATCTTTTGGAACTGGATGATTCGGAAGGAGAGGTACCGGGAGAGTCTGAGGGCTCAGGGAGCCTGTAGAGTCCCGTGTCTGGGTCTTCCTGGGGAGCGGTAGAGACGGCCTTTTCAAGTGGGAAATTGACAGTGCCGACATAGTCGTTGCCCGAAAACTTGTCCTTGTCGATGACGGTGAAGTTGACCGAGTAGTTGGTCTCGTGGCGCAGCACTTGGAAGATGAGCTTTTCATCGAAGATGGGATTGAGGTTGTGGCTGACGGTCTTGGTCCGGTACGTCTTCTTTCCGAGCGAGGTGACGACGAAGGGGTCCATGTCGAAGGTGGTCCTTGTCACTGGAGATGCATAAGCTGGTGCAAAGCGGGGCAGCGGGAGGAGGGGAGAACTCACTGTTGCTCTCGGGCGGCAGATCGGTGCATTTCTGGATCTCCAGGAAGAGGACGCCGGCGATATCGCCAGTGCTCGAGTATTCATAGGCGGTTCGGCCCTTGATCTTCCTCCTGATCCTGGCCAGCTTGAGCCTCCTCCGCCGCTTTTCCGACTTCTCGGCCTGCTTCGCCTCGTCTTGGGCCTCGTCGGAGCTCGATTCGTCGTCGTCGTCAGCGTCGGTGACATTTCCGTCCGCGCGCATGAGGAGCTCTTCGTCTTCATCCTCGGGGCTCGGCGTCTGGCCTGCAATGGCAAGGAACTTTTGCAGAACCTGCTCGGGCGTGGCGGCGAGGTTGAGCGCGTCGACGAGCGAGAACTGCATCTGGATCTCGCCCGAGACGACCGACTTCTTCTTGCCCGACCGCCGCGACTGCAGCGGAAACCACTGCGGCTCCTGCACCGCCTGGCCGTTGAGGAACTGGTCCTCGAGTATCACGTCGAACTCGCCCATATAGTCCTTGCCGAAGCGGTCCTTGTCCCAGCAGACGGCCTCGAGCAGGAGGCTCTGTTCGCCGACGACGGGCAGCTCGAGCGTCGTGTTCCATTCTGGGTTTAGCTGCTTGTTGATGGCGGGCGTCGTGACTTTGGCATCGCCGAGGGAGAGGACGAGGTACTGTAGAGGCAGGATTAGCGCCTGGTCGAACCCGCTGACGGCGTGCTGCGTGCGGGCCCGCTACCTCGCGGTGCGGTGCCGGGTGGTGTAGGGCGGACTCACGGGGTCAGAAGTGCCGCTCCGGTCTTTGGCAGCGAGGTTTCGGCCCTGCATTCGAACACGTTAGCTCTGGCCTCACGGGCGGGGGGGAGAGCAGCTGGGTGGGCAGGACCTTGATGACATTCGCCCTCAAGACCAGACCCGGCAGCGGCGGCTCTGGCATGGCTCGTCGTCGAGGGCTGCCGTTGCGGCTGGCGGGCATGGACGTGGGTGTGGAATTGGCGCCGTTGGAGTAGCTGGACTGCTGCTGCTGCTGCTGCTTCAGGCGCTGTGGGAGCGACAGTTTGCTGGTGAAAGTAGGCCGTGGCATGGCGGACACTCCAGGGCTGTGGGCTAGGCCGCGGTAGCCAAGTGTTGCTTGACGTCGCGCCGGCGTTTGGCAGGACGTGGCTCAGCTCGGTAACAGCAGGGTGCTCCTACATGCAAGATGCAAAGTCCTGATTCCTGAACAGCACCTACGAGGAACGATGACGAGTCCCAACGGCTGACGGCTGGCGGTGGCCGGACGAGGTGCATGTGCGGTGAATTGAGCTTGGGGGCTACGGCGACGGCAGCGCGTACTTCAATGGTCGTAGTGCTGGAGAGGCAGGCCCGCAATGTGCCTCCTGCGGCTGTGCCCTGTCTGTGCATGTTTCCACCAGACCAGACTTCATCGGCGACGGCTCCAGCTCCCTAATTGCGATTCGGGTGCTTATAATTAGCTACCTACCGTTTGTATCATGCGCATACTCGGTACATGTCTCTGATATATCTCTGATATAACACAATCTATGTCGTCAGACGCGCTCCCTGCCAACAAGGCGCAACTTGAGCAGCACAACGCCAGTCGCTCTTCCCCGATTCGTCCAGGGCCTGGCTGTGTCAACCCACGCGCTACCACAGTCGACACCACACCACAACTCAGGGCAAGCCGCGTCGGTGGGGCCTTCCTCTTGGGGGTGCTGGTGTGTACCGGCAATCACGACCCGCCCGCTTGCGTACGTCATGGGTCTTGGTGCTCCACCCCTCGGGTCCGTGTATCCGTCCCGTTAGCCGTGGCTGGCCATGTGGCTGACGGTGTGGCTGGTGTCGGCTATGTACTGTTCTTTTCCTTCTCTGTTATCCATAGCTGCTTCAGGACTACCGCTGCGGTATGGATTCTCCGACGACACACTAGGTACTGCACCGAATCTGGACCCGCGACTTTCTACATCTTATACTTTCTGCGAGGCCTGGACAGGTGCCAAAGTGGACAAGCGACCATCGCCGCCGAGTCTAGCTTGAGGCCGCATCCGCATTAGGTAATTAGTTGAACGGCAAGAATGTCCATGGTGGCAACCATGCATCATGGTGAAGGCGCAAGTCCCATGATGCTCGCTCGTTATTATTGCTCTCTGCTACAACGCTTACGGTCCAGTTGCTGCTCCACGCATGCCAGATTCGGTCCAAGGACCTGTCGACGATTGGCCACGTCGGTCCGCTATGGAGGCGGACATACGGCAGCTCTACGACAGCGATCCGCGGCCTACCTTTATCGTTGACGGCCATGCACAGTCCACGACCATCTACCACGTCAACACTGCCTTGCTTGCCATACGCGAAGTGGCCTTGTCGCTACACTCACACGATGCGCTGAGGGACTGGTGGGACCCTGCGAGCCGAGTGGCATCGCGCCATCAGAAAGAATTTCGCCATGGGCGATACCGCTGGGCCAAGTTCATCGCCTGCCAACGCTGGCTCGTCGTCACCGTTCTTGAACAGCCGCGGCCCTCAGACGAGCAGCGCCCCCATCTGCTGGAACCGGCACAGCTCTCGCGGGTAGCCTCGCCTCTCCAGGAAACCCGGCCGGCCACCATCTTCACCGTCAAGATCCAGTCCAAGGAGTTACGCGAACACATTGACTATATCCGGGCCGTCAAATGGTCGCAGACGTCGCTTGGACCCATCAACACATGGAGTTATGAGCTTAACGTACTAGTGACTACGCTGATGCTCGATACCCGCCCCACGGCTCTGTTTCTGGGACCTGAGCGTACGATTTTGTACAACCTTGCCTATGGGGCAGTTAGCGGCTCGAGGCACCCGGCTATTCTGGGCAGGAGCATCATCGATGCATGGTGCGTTACGCTTACGTGCGTCTGCGGATATCTCTCTCATACACCACAGGCCCGAACTTGCCGACCCGGTGAGTGCCACCATAGCCCGCGCACAGCAAACCAGCTTTGTCGATGCTCCGGCAGAAGAGTACCATTTCATGGTTGAGAGGTACGGTTTCGTCGAGGAAGCCTTCTTCATGTGGAGCCTGGTCCCGCTTGTTGGTGTCGGCAATATTGACGGCATGTACTCTATCGTGACCGAGATAACGAAACAGAGGTGCGCTCATGGACATTCTTTGGGCTTCGTCTTTTGATTGACCCTTCTAGATTGCTTGAGCGCCGCGTTGACGCCCTGCTCAAAGTCGGCCAACTGACTAGCAAAGCGAGAGACACAGCCGACTTCTGGAGGAAGATAGCCGAAGCTATCACACCTTACGAATACGACTTCCCGGTGGCCATCCTGTACTCCCAGTGCGAGTTGCTTGACATCCCCGACTCCACCGGGGTTCGAAAAGGCCCCCTGGATCGCTCTACTCTCGAATGGCAAATCGGTTACGAGGCTAATCACCCGGCCATACCCAAGCACATAGATTTAGGCGCAGACCATGGCTTACGACGTGTCATGACTGAGTCCGCTAGAAGCGGTGCTGCTCTGGTGCATAGCGAAGAAGACGGCGTGTTGCCGGTGTCTCTATATCACGACATTCAGCAGCGCGCATTTGGAGATCCTCTGCGAGCCTTTCTTACAATTCCGATTCGGACTTACGATCAGACCATCGTAGGCTATCTCTTCATGGGTGTGAACACGCGCAGGCCATACGACGCTGAGTACAAGGACTGGATCAAAGTCTTCTCAAATCTCCTAGGTGCCTCCGCTGCATCCGTGGCGCTGCACGAGGAAGAGATCCGTAACCGTCAACAGCAAGAAGAGCAGGCCGCCAGAGACCGCGAGGCGCTCAATGCCGAAGTTGCAGTACTCACCCAAGAGGCCAGTCACGCCGCCGAAAAGCTTCAGAATTTCCATGACATCGCGAATGAAGTTGGTCTGGGGTATTTTGAGATAGACGCCAACGGAATGCTGGTACATGCAAATGTAAGGCCCCACTTTACGAGCCCTCGTGAGCACCTTTAATCAGAGCATAGGAGACGTATTTTACCCAAACAGGTCACTGGAGGGA
This sequence comes from Decorospora gaudefroyi, assembly GCA_010015605.1. NCBI lineage: Eukaryota > Fungi > Ascomycota > Dothideomycetes > Pleosporales > Pleosporaceae > Decorospora > Decorospora gaudefroyi. The sequence continues at coordinate 24,152 of ML975429.1, forward strand.
TATCGCTAGCGCGCCTCCATTTGCTTATAGGGAATGTGTCTACGAGGAAGACCTAGAGATGGTAGAAACCCATTGGAAAACCCTTGTCGCTGGTGAGCCGGTCACGTTTGAGATACGATGGAAGAAGCAGCCAAACGACGAGCAGTGGTCCGAAAACGATCATAGAGCCTACCTCTGGACTCTATGTGCCTGTGTCCCTATCAAGTCCGAAGACGGAACAGTGACAGGGGTATTCGGATGCAACACGGACATTTCAGCCCAAAAGGAAGCCACGAGAACTGCCATTCTGCAATCAGAGGCTGAGCGGCGACTCGCAAGCTTTACGGAACTGGCGCCGGTCGGCATGTATCATCTTGACGCGGGGCTGCGGATGAAGTACTGCAACGAGAAGTGGTTTCACATCACCGGCTTTCCCAAAGTGCCCTTGGCCCAGATAGACTGGCGTGAGGTGGTTCATGAAGATGACATGGCATTGATTTATCGAGAGATTGACGTGTGCTGGCACAAGAAAACGTCCCATACATTCTCGATACGGCTGAGGAAACAGTGGACAGCACCTGATGGCGTTATCACTCCGACTTGGATCCTAGTCATTGCTACCACCCAGTTTGACCGGGAAGGAAATCCAGATTCCATCATGGGCACGATGACCGATATCTCGCAACTGAAGTGGGCAGAGGAGATTCAGAAGAGTCGTGTCAAGGATGCGTTAGAGTCGAAGAGGCAACAGGAGAACTTCATCGACATGACGAGCCATGAGGTGAGTAGTCGAGCAATGAGATGCGCGTGAGATACAGACTGATGCCATGTAGATGCGTAACCCGCTGAGCGCAATGGTGCAATGCGCCGACTCCATTTACTCATCACTAAGGGCAATGGGCGTTCTTACCCGCGAAGACGCACTTGCTGCGCAGCCCATCCTCCACACGCAGCTAAACGACATGATCAAGACCAGTCTCGAGGCCATCGAAACCATTCAGGCGTGCGCAACACACCAAAAGCGCATCGTGGACGATATCCTCACACTTTCCAAACTCGACTCGAAACTCCTTGTCATCAGCCCCATCATATTACAGCCAGTAACACTGCTACAAGATGCGTACAAGATGTTCAGGGACGAAGCCAACAAGGTCGAAGTTCACCTAGAGGCTCGGTGCGATCCCTCCATCTCGGCTCTGAAGGTCGACTGGGCGATATTGGATCCGAGTCGGGTCCTACAAGTCCTAATTAACCTGCTCACCAACGCCATTAAGTTCACTCAAGGACAGCCTACACGTAATGTTGAAGTCATCATGGGCGCATCGCTGGAAGCAGAGAGACTGCCAGAAGTGGAATACGTACCGCAAGAAGCATTACGCAAAGAATTTCTCGCTCAATCGGAATGGGATCATGCAGGCGAAGTTTTTTACCTCAGCTTCACCGTCAAAGACACCGGATGCGGGCTCTCTCCTGAACACAAGGCGAAACTATTCCTACGTTTCTCGCAAGCTACACCAAAGACACACGTCCAGGTATATCCCCTTCCTCTTTCCTCCGTTCGCCCTCAAGCCCAAGAACGGTTTTGCTAAGTAGTGATGAATAGTACGGCGGCTCCGGCCTTGGCTTATTTATCTCCCGCGAACTCACCGAAATGCAAGGCGGATCCATCGGGGTAGCCTCCACACAAAACGTCGGCTCAACGTTCTCCTTCTACATAAAATCGCGTCGCGCACCCGCCCCATCACACAAACTCTTCCCAGACCCACAAGTGTTTTCGCGCACAAAGGCTCAGATTATATGTGATCAGAACACATCTCCGGATACGCCTGGCGCCCAAGCCCCGGAAGAGAAGCAAAAAGAAAAAGAGGACGAAGGCGAGGATGGGCAGGAGGAAACAAACTACCATATCCTGGTCGTGGAAGATAACCTGATCAACCAGCGCGTTCTCAGCAATCTGTTGAAGAAGCTAGGATGTACAGTGCACGTTACGAACCACGGCCTTGAAGCGCTTTCAATACTGGAGCGTTCTACCTTCGCATCCTCCCTACCCCCCTCCACACAACAAGAAGCCTCCCCATCCTCGATCCCCTCCCACCCCATACCACTTTCCGTCATACTCATGGACGTCGAAATGCCGATCATGGACGGGCTCACTTGCACCCGCCGCATCCGTGCCATGGAAGCTTCTGGCCAACTCCGTGGTCACGTACCTATTATTGCCGTGTCTGCGAATGCGAGGCGCGAGCAGGTGGAGCTAGCAAAGGAGGCTGGGATGGATGATGCAATTTGTAAACCGTTTCGCATTCCGGAGCTTATGCATATGATTCAGAAATTGGGAATCAGGGGGGTTGGGGCGGTAAAAGGTTAGCCTATGAGGAGAGAAGGGGGAGAGAGGCGTTGTGGCGGACGGGGCCAAGGCAGTCTTTTCTTCAGGTTTGTGAGAAGGATATTTGGTTCTTTCTTTACGCCGTCTTTGAGCCGTCTTTGATGAAAAAAGCGAATCTCATGCGTCTCCTATCTCTGGTTTCTACTTCTCATCCGTCTCACGTCCATCTCTTGCCATTTTATCATACATTCATACATCCACTGTACCTCACAAAACCCCCTCTTTTCCCCTATTGCTCACTCATTTCATCCGTCATCTTACTCAGATTACTCCTACGCTCATGGAGATCCGAGCCATCTCTACCCTCACTCCCCGCCGTGGAAACACTCTTCCCACGACTGGTCCAGAAAAGGGCACTATAGCCATCATACGGAGCCATCGGATGTGACGAATCGTTTTGCCGGATCAAATTCCCATCAGCAGTTTCTGTGAGAGGAGACTCAGTTTCCGACACCGTACGCGATATAGACATGGAAGTTGTGGGCGTCGCAGTAGGTCTTGAATCCCACGCATCGTGGATCCGCGTCGGACGCAGAATAGGAGAATCACTCTGCGACTGCGTAGTTGACATCAAGCTCGGCGGCGCAGCCATGGATTTCCGTGGCGAGGCATTCCGCCGCGGAAGCGAATTGCTAGAATCAAAACTACCGTGCGAGATTCCTTGTCGCCAAGTCATGATACGGTCGTTTGGTGGTTGTGTCGACACGCTATCCCTGCGTGAACGACTGGTGCGGGATATAATACTACTTGACCGCCCTCCCAGCCCAGACCCACGCTTAAGAGATGCCGTGTCCCATGTCTCGCTCATGCGTATGCGTTTGTTGAACGCACAGTCTTGGCGGAAGACTTTGAGCGCACCCGTATAATCTGCCGTAACAATTATGTTGCCTCCGCGATGTGCGGAGCGCGCAATGTATGCAGGGCTTTCGGTTGCGCGCTTGAAGCTTGCATCGGTTGGTGTGGGGGTTGGGTGTGCTGAGCCTGCTTCTGTGGGCGCTCGTGATGAGATGAGTGATTCTGCTCGTGAAACCAAGGTGACAGGTGGAGGGTTACATAGATCGAATATTGGGTCTTCGGATGCGCCGAGTAGTTGCCTCGTTCGGATGGGTGCCATTACTGTGCATGTGGTGATGGAGTTGTGGGCTTCGAACATCTCCACGGGTCGCTGATTCCTCTTCTCTCCCTCGGGCGTAGCTGTCGACCAAATGTACGTTTTCCGGTCTTCACTTCCGCAGATGATGTGCCCACTGCTACCAGAAAACGTGGCCCGAATCTGGCTGCAGTTGTTTTCATGACCGCGAAACTTCATCTCCAAGGTCTTATCCTTCATGTTGTAGATCCGCAGCCTGGAATCGTTGCTCGACACCAGCAGCTTAACGTCTCCAGTCTCGCTTCCTGGGGGCCAGTACGTGGCCTGGATCCCCGTGATCTTGCTGCCTTTTGCGTTCTGTCCCCGTGTAGATTTGACGTGAAGTTGCGATTGCCACTTCAGACCTTCCGTATCGTAAAATATACACAGACCGCCGAGTGTACCGGCTATGCACGTCTTTCCGTCCGGTGTGAAAGCCACGGCCGTAACCATGTCCGGCACTGTTGTTGGAAACGCGACGCTTTTATCAGGGATACTCCAAAGCCGGAGCTTAGCATCTAGAGAGCCAGCAAGAAAAAAGCGATCGTCCGTGGGATGAAACTGTATCGAAGGAACAAAGTCGGAATGCTTGAATGTGCACAGGTTCTCTTCGCGACTCACATGCCATAGGCGCACTGTCTTGTCCATGGATGAGGACAATAAAAAGTTGTTCTGGGAACCATCAGTACATTCGCTTGATCGTCCGTACAGCGCCAACCTACCTTGCTCCAGCTCAGATCTAAAATAGTCGACGTGTGTCCCTGGTACTGGCGAACGGGCTTCTGCTGGAAGACAGGTGCACTGAGGTGTCTGGCCTCACTGTCAAAGACATGCGGATCGCTCTCAGCATGTTCGTGTACGCGTCGTTCTTCCGGGCTCGCTATCACCGCCCATACTCTAACAAGTCTATCCTGGCCCCCGGCAGCGAGATATCTTCCATCTTTGCTAAACTCGACCGCCCAAATAGGATTATGAGTAGCCGCTGATCCGGACTGTGGTGCGGGATTCGAGCCAGCAGCAGGCGGACTCTTCTTGTCCGATCCCGACCGCAGTTCCTGCGCCAGAAACACTCGGTCGAACTCCTTCTCCTTCTTGAACTTTGCTCGTACCTTGATGTATGCCGGCGGATGTGGCATCTTCGGACTGAAGCTGAAGTTGTCGACATACAACTGGGCGTCCATGCCCTCCCGTCGTAGGTCGTCAGCCTCGGGGCCATTGTCGCTAGTGTCGTCGAGAGTAGTCTTCTTTTTGCTGCCGCCGATGAAGCGACTGAGGAACGACACTTTCCTGTGAGGATAGTCAGCCCCGCTAGTTGCTCCGCCCCAGGCTGACGTCGGCAAAACATAGCCAGGCCAACCATGGGTAATAGCGCACACACGAGGAAGGTGCGAGACCGAGCACCTACTTCTTGTCTGTCTTACTCGCGCCTGTATCGCGTGGCGTCTCACCAATCTGCTCCTTATCCGCACTCGCCTCGTTCGGCAAAATCGGTGATTGACTCGGAGCGGGTTCTGTCGTAGCAGTCTGCGATCGGAGTTTCTGTACGGCGGGCGACGTATTCGTTCTCTCAAGGATTTGCTATACGACCAAGACGGCACCATTAGCCTCTGTCCCGCAACGCGTAGCTTCCTCATGCAGACATACTTGCGAGAGCGGGTCTATGGGCGTCTCAGAGAGCCTCGGCCCATGCCCATTGTACGTGTCGTACGGCTGGACGGGAGTTGACGCGGGGCTGCGAAGCTTTGCGGCGAATTTCTTGTTCGATGGTGATGCTACCGGTCCTGGGATGTCGTTTACTGTAGTTGGTAATGCAGTTTCCTGCTTCTGGAAGGAGCCTCTGCTAGTAGCAGGTGGGTCTGGCACCGTGGCCTTGGGTCTGGCTTCGGCCATGTTGACATGCGCGTGCGAGGAAGCGACATGGATCTCCCTAGTCGCAGTATTGATGCAATCACTTTGATTGTACGGATAACAGTATGCCCGACAATGCGCTCTCTCCTCCGATGACGAAGTAGAAGAGCCAGGCGCAAAAAGAACTGTAAAAAGTTGCTGCGGAGCGTTGCGGATGTTTACAGCGCTATTCCTCTGTTGTCGGTATCTCCAGATCTGTGTGTACATGCATGGAGACGCGGTGCTACCACCATCTCCATGTCGCGCGATTGGGTGGAGAATGGCAGCTGAAGCCTCAAGGTGGATTATTGGATGCACAAGAGTTGGACCGCGGCCCAGATACGTGACGTCATGTTAGCCGCGCGCAACCATCACTTGTCACATGACTGTAAAGCGACTGCAAGGCTAACAATACTTGAAGTGGTGTGTATTCAGTATTACTCAAAATGATAATGTCGTTGATCCATTCCCTCCACATCCCATATCCATCCGCATCACGCATCGAAGAAGCCGAACCCAACCCAACCCAAATAGCAACGCCATGACTCCAAGGTGCGGAGAGTATCAAAGACTCCCGGCAATGCAAAGAACAGATATGCAAGGTGCAAGGTACCCGTACCCAGCTAGGCCCCGGCATTCAACCTAGTATACAGTGACGACATGGTTGATAGATGGCAAGCAAAAGACGGAAGCAGAGAGGCGTCTAAAAGTCCTCGTCGAAGCAGAAGTCACCAGACTGGCCTTGCGGCTCAGGTACCGGCGACGATGAGCCGTCCTTTTGTTCGTGCTTCTTTGTGCTAGCCATGACACCAGCCTTTTGGTAGTCACCAACGCGCTTCTCGAAGAAGTTGGTCTTGCCCGCCAGCGAGATGTTCTCCATGAAGTCGAAGGGGTTGGTCGCGTTGTAGACCTTGGTGTTGCCGAGAGCCAAAAGTAGACGGTCAGCGACAAACTCAATGTACTGGCACATGAGCGTGGCATTCATGCCGAGCAGAGCGCAGGGCAACGCGTCGCTCAAGAACTCCTGCTCGATCTCGACAGCCTCGGTGATGATGGCGCGGACGGATTCTTGGCTGGGACGGTTGTTGAGGAGCGAGAAGAGGAGGCAGGCGAAGTCGGTGTGCATGCCCTCGTCGCGAGAGATGAGCTCGTTGGAGAAGGTGAGGCCGGGCATCAGACCACGCTTCTTGAGCCAGAAGATGGAAGCGAAGGAACCGCTGAAGAAAATGCCCTCGACAGCAGCGAAGGCGACAAGACGGTTGGCAAAGGTCGAGTTCTTATCAGAGATCCATCGCAGAGCCCAGTCGGCCTTCTTGCGAATACATGGGACTGTGACGCGTTATCAGGCGCGTACTGTGAGCGCGTTATTGGTGACTTACTGTTGTCAATCGCGTTGAACAGATACTTGCGCTGCTTGGGCTCGCTGATGTATGTGTCGATGAGCAGAGAGTATGTCTCCGAGTGCACGTTCTCCATCATAATCTGGAAGCCGTAGAAGCATCGCGCCTCGGGTATCTGTACTTCGCTCGAAAATCGCTCGACAAGGTTCTCATTGACAATGCCATCCGAGGCGGCGAAGAAGGCGAGGACGTGGGAAATGAAGAAGCGCTCGTCGTCGTTCAGTCGCTTGTTCCAGTCGTGGAGGTCTTTGGAGAGATCAATCTCTTCGGCAGTCCAGAAGGAAGCTTCTGCCTTTTTGTACATTTGCCAGACCTGTAGTGGTAGCTGATTAGCAATCGGCCAATAGAAATGCGGGACACGCGCCTACACGCGTGAACCATGTGGGGATGTTAAAGAGTGGAACTTACATCGTGGTACTTGATGGGGAACAACACAAAACGTCCGGGGTTTTCTTGGAGGAGCGGCTCGTGTGCTTCCTCGGCCCGGATTGTAGGCGCGACAGTGGGCTTTACTTCCGCCGTGTCATCGTCGAAGTCGTCTGGGATGCCCACAATGGGCTTGAAGACATTTTCCTTGTCCGCAGACGCGAAGTCGAGCTTCTTCGCAGGTGAGTCGGTCATCTTGAGTGTATCAATGGCAGAGGCAGCCTGTTCACGCGTTAGTATGTACGCGTCGGGTACTTGTACAGAGAATGTCGCGACGTACCTGCTTGGAAGGCGTAGACTGAAGTGCAGACATTGTGAAGACGAAAATACAATTGATGCGCTGGAGTATATGGAACAGACCAAACGTGCAGTCAAAAAATACAAGTGGTGGCACTGGGGGGGAAGTTGATGATTCTTGTGGATAGTGGAGGGACAAAGAAGAGCACGCGTCGTTTCTTAAGAGTTACGGGTCTACGCTAGCACGTGACTTGGTGATCTCTCCAGCCGCGCCCGCCAGCGCGCTTTCCTCACGACTTGACGCTATGACCTCATCTGTGCGGGACCTCGATTATCGCAACTTTTCTCACCCCTCCGCATCAGCACTGCAAATCTACTCATCCACGGTAAACAATCGACTGTGCGCGTTCCAACGACACCCATATCTTTCCTCTATCTTATGCTGTTCGTAGACAATTACCATCGCAGTTGTACGTCGCGCTCACCCAGCCACGACTTTCTCACACAGCAGTCCCCGTGCGGAACGCGTAGCAACGCGCTATGACTGGCTCCTCCCCACCACAACAACGCAAGGACCGCTTCCATGACAAGTTAGCCTTGCATTTGGCGGCTGAATCGAGCCTTGGAAATACATTCGAAACCAGCACTGGGCCGTCTCAAAGCCCGCACTGGCTGCTCTCTGGCATTGCTCCTGAGTCGGCCTCGGATCAGATTAGATTTTTATCCGATAATGCTCACATCTGCCTGCCCCACTGGGTTCGTCACACTACCTAGCAGGCTGGAGCGAACGCGTTGTGCGACGAACGCGTCTGCAGTACGCCATCGTACGTGTGTCACTTCCTAGACCTCTCCAGCCTAAATGTTGCTGCTACCCAGAATCTCCTCATCTAGCTGGTTAATAACAGGGCGGCGCGTGCAACGACGCACACCTACTGAACGCACAGCCCCGACAGTGGCTCTAGGTAGCAGCTGAGAGCGTTTAGTAGGGCAGGCTCGTTGTACGTAGTTCTTCCGGCCCTTTCAAAAATCCCGAGAATTTCATGTTCATATTACAGGTGAGAGAATAGGCATTCATGGACACAACAAAGATGCCTGTCGATGTAATTACTGTTGTACTGAGATACAAAGTCGATGGCGATATAGCGCATTGAGCCCCGGATTGAGAACATTAGAACCTGTGGTAGGTAGTCGGGTCACGCCAAGGCATATATAGATTTATCACTTAATGTTGGTGTGTTCTTCAGACAACCTTACGGCATCACACAACGTCTGTCGTTACAAGTAAGTCTTGATTAACTACATGTATATCTATAAGCCATATAGGATGACTAGAAGTTTGTGCACCATGGATTGATCCAGGTGATCAAGGTGTCCAAACATCTCAGGCCTGGGACGCCAGTGAAATGCATACGATCATAAAACGCCCTTCACCATGCTCTCCAGCAACCCACACCCCCACTCTTGCTCAGACTACCTACCCCAACATCTCCCCCCAATTCGGCATGACAACAAACTTGCCCTTGACCCTTCCCAAACTGATCGCCTCTCCCGTATCCTCCGGCGCCACCCTTTGTCTCTCAGGTATAATGTATACGCTAGCAACTTCCTGTAAGAAACTGGCTTTATTTCCCGGCCGGAGTTCATAGCTCGTACCACCCCAGTCCAGCGTCGTGCTACCGGACGCACGGACACGCAGTTTACCAACCATACCGCTACCGAAGCGGACGCCCTCGTTGGCTTTGGCAGACGGATCGGAAAAGCCGCCTTCTTCGAGCTTGATCTTGGCGTCTGTGGGTTGGGGTGGTGGCGGCGGCACTGGTTCGGGATCTGAAGCTTCTTTCTTGATGCTTGGGGGTACGATTTCTGGCATGAGAGGCGGTATCTGGAAGAGATAGACATTGTTGTCGCGGACTGTGGGTTTCTTTTCTGTATTGGCGGCATCTGCCATGGCTACATCGCCGGAGCCATCGACCTGTGGTATCTCCTCTGGGCCCAGCTCGGCGCGGATGTGGCGTAAATTCGACTGGAAACGTACCCATTCTGCGCGATCTTCGTCGGTCTGGAGGATGGGTTCTGCAATGCCTCTTATCCTGGTCTTGGGTTTCCGTTCTACGTCTGGTGGTTGTGGTTCTTGCTTTTCTGCTCGTTGAGCTGGAGTGTCTGGTAGGCCAACTTGCTCTGCATCTGCCATGTTCTCGTCTGAACTGGTCGCTTCGGCTTTGATAGCGACGTCGGAATCTTCTGAATCGTGCCACACGCCCTTGAACTGTTTTCGCGAGCCAGTGATCTCTACGTCTTTCGACTTGCTTTTCCCTTTGCGCGAGGTTTGCTCAGATGCAACCGCCTTCAGTGACTGACCGGTCGACTCAGCTTGCTCCAGTATCTTTGCCGATGTTTCTGTGCTTGCTTCCGTGTTGATGCCAAACGTGCGCTCTTGATGTTCCTTCCTGCCAATGCGGACGGGCAGTGTAGCTCTTGGTCCGCGCGGTGTTGGCGCGCTTTTGGGTGCGCTTTCGTCTTCGTCAGAGGAGATTTCGATAAGATCGATGTCTTTGCGCGGTACGTCGGCCTCGTCTTCCTCGTCTGAAGACGCCAAGCCGCCGCCTTCTCTCTTGATCGAGGGATCGCCTCTTTCTCCGCCTGACCGGTTACTCGAGCCTCCATAGCCGCCGTTCTCATTCTTGACGCGCTCCGCTCGAGAGCCTGATGCGGAACCGTAGCCTGCGTAGCCACGATTTGGGTTCTTCTTCCGGTCTGTAGCATTGATCAGCATAGCGAACCACATGCGGCATTTCCGACGTGCCTTCTTTGGAGCTACCAAGCGAGAAGGGTCCTGTGGCAACACCACTGAATCCACCTCTTGCGTTCTTGGCCGCCCTGTTTGCTTCTCGCCTTTGCTGCTTCAATAGCTCAGCAGCCTTTTTTTCATCAGCAGCAACCTGCTCTTTGGTCCTCTCTCTGTCGCGGGCCGCCTGCTCCTTCGCAATGGCATCTCGCTCCTCTTTGCTTCTTCTGCCCGTGAACGCAGGTGTCTTGACGCCTCTCTTGCCTCGAACCGTGTTGCCGCGGCCACGTACGGACGGCGATGCGGATCGTGAAGGGGGCACTGAGCCTTGAAGACTGCCGAGTCTCTGTACTGAAGCACGAGCCGCTGGCTCTGCACCCGGCTGGGGCGGTGCGGCAGTGGATGGTGAAGCTGCTGACTCATTATTCGTCGACAAACTCTCTCCAACAGAAACAGCCGGTTTCGCGTCGCCGTCCTCCTGTTTTGGTACTACGGATTCCGCGGGAGCTTCTGTTGCAGCTGGACCGGCGGGGCTTGGCGGGGTTGCAGCTTCTGTAGCTTCACGGGTGGCCGCAGTCGCTCGTCCGGCAGTTGCTCCTCCTCTTGCGCCACCACGAGCGCGCGTGCTGCCTCGTCCCCGGGGCTTTGGAGGCATTGCTGTCCTGGATGATTCGATTGTGGTTGGTCGGGAAGTGGTGTCTCGATGTCGCAAAATATTTTGGTTATCGATAAAGGCTTAGCCCCAAGTTCCAACGCGACGTCACATGTCCACAGTCCAAGTGAGGGGTGTCTCCAGGGCTGTCTCTAATCTACGGAGTAGGTACAAGGTACTTTCACCTCCGCAAGTGCTGGAGTCAAGAACCCAGACAATAGAGAAAAGCAGAAGAATGAGCCGAATATAATCTGCATTATTTCGACTACCACCCTCGTATCAAGGTCCGACCAACGTTACTTCCATCCAACTCTATCGATTACAAATTCGTCCACGTCGTCGAACACTCGGCACGGCTAGTGGTAGCATGTGTGTATGCCAATGTATAAGAAAAGCCTGCTCCACCAATGCTCGCTAGAGATATATGTGAGCACTTCTGCTCCCTGAACGCCAGTCCCCAATATGCCCAAAGCAAGTAGAATTTAGCACGACCGCATCTGCGGAAAAAAGGGTTTGGGTGAGAGCAAGCAAAGACAATGAACAGCCGATAATGGGTATAAGATGCGTATCCAATATTTCCCTAGCCCTCAACAAGCGTCTTGGGGCTCCTGCCTAATAGCTCGAGACACCTGCGCGCGAGGGTGACGACTTCGCCCTCGCCGTCTTCATTGTCTTCGTCGTCCGACTCGATGTTGCGCTCGGCGATCTCGGTGACCATATCAATGATTTCATTCGACTTGCCGATGTGTTCCATCAGTTGTGAGTCTTCGGATTCCACGAGTTGTAGGAGTGTCCAGATAGCGATATGCTGGAAAGTCGGGTCTCCGCTGGCCAAGAAGCGGCGAAGATAGCCGTGGATTCCGCCCGCTGGTTCCGTCCAGTTCTGGATGAATATGGAGTAGTCGCCAACTGCACTTGTTAGTCATGGTCAAGGTAGGAATCTGCCAAGCTTACCTTTTGATGATAAATTGCCCAATGCAGCCGCACTGTTACCTTGTACTTCAATACTCTCCGACTCGGTGAGCGGGATGAGAACATCGAAGACTCCCAGGTTGAGTAGGTGAGGCTTGAGCTCCTCGCTCAAAGCGAGAACAGCAATGGCGGCTGTCATCTCAGACTGCACCGGCAATCGCACGTTGAGCACGAGTGACTTGCATTTCTGCACAGCACCGGCTTCCAGAACCAACTGCTTGTTCTTGTCCGAGCTAGCGGCGAGATTGCGCAGCGTAGAGATGGCATGACACTGGATTTCGTCGTTATCGGTAGAGCCGAGCAGGTCCACCAGTGGCTTCAGAAAGCCAGCCTCGATGATGGGCGACTCGTTTGCGGGGTGGATGGAGATGTTTCGTATGCATGCAACGGCGGATAGAATAAGCGGTAGGTAGGATGATTGAAGGAGGCGGAGAAGTGAGGGAAGACCGCGGGCGCGTACGATTTCGAGCTGGTAACGTTCATCCGAGGCGAGATTGCGCAGAGCCAGGGCGGCCTGACACTGCACTTTGGGCGAGGACGACTCCATGAGGTGCACCAACGAACCGACCAGTCGTCCCTCGGTCTGTGCCAACTTGGCGCGATTGCTGGCATCGACAGCAATGTTGCTGAGGGCGGTGGTGCAGTAGTATTGGACGTCGACATCGGACGAGGAGAGCAGCTGGACGAGCACGGGGATAGCGCCGGCGTTTACGAGCTGTTGGCGGTTGTCGTCTGGAAGCATGTCAGTCTGCAGCATGCCAAGACAGGGCACACAACGCACCCGAATGTGTCATGTTCAGCAGCGCGCCCGTCGCGTTTCTCTGCACACGCATGTCCTTGGACTTTGCCAGACGCGTGAGGGGCTGTAGCGCGCCCGACCGTGCAATCTTGGCCTTGTTGTCCTCATGGGTAGCGAGGTTCGTGATGCAGCCGACGGCGTTGCACTGCACCTCGACATTGGGCGAGTTCATCTGCTTGATTAATGGCACGAGGCCTCCCAACGCGACGATGGCCACCTTGTTCTCCGCTGCGGGAGGGTCAGCAGAAGCTTGGTGAGGGCCGTGATGGGCACGTACTGTTCACGGCCAGGTTGCCCAGGGCGGCACTCGCGGCACGCTGCACCTCGATGTCGGGGTTTTGCAGCAGGAACAGGATAGGCTCCAGTGTGTCTCGGTCGACTTCCCGCACATCTGCACCACACCACCTTGTTAGATCTGGCCATGCATAGTCGCGATATCGGGGCCATACCTCGTTCTGTTATCTCGGCAAAGGTCAGGCTCGCCGACCGCTGCAGGTCGATGTTGTCCGAGTACACAAGCGTGCTGAGTGCGCGGAGGGGTTCGCCGGAGAAGAAGTCGGTCTCGGCTCGCTGGAAGAGGTCAGCATGGGCAAGGTGGTGATGAGGCGTGGCGGGGACGGGGACGGGGACGGGGAGCGCTACATTCTCCAAGAAGCCCAGCAGGTCGGCGACAGCTTCGCGCTCGCTGTCAGCCAGCACCGGGTCGTAGATGCTGTCTCTTGAGCGGCCTGCACATGTCAGATGAGGAAGCTCGGGCCATGGAGGTTTGCATCTACTCACCGCCGCAGCAGAAGAAGCGGTAGCAGAGGTCGGAGAGGCCCATGGTCGAGGGCGCAGACGTCGCAGTCTGGCCAGGCGGAGTCTTGTCGGGTGGGCAGAGAATGCGGGCGTGGACGAGAAAGGGCCGCTGGGATGATTTGATGGGCGTAGCACTAGCTTGACGATGGATGTTGTCACCCGGCTCGAGGTTGGCCTTGGATGCACGCCCCTTGTGCTATCGAGCCACGGCAACTCCGCCCGAGCACCTGTTGACATGTGCAGTCAGTAGCGCGGGCAGCACGAGTACGGTACGGTACGGCGTCTAGCACCGTTGCTTTTACTGCGACCTTTACCTTTGCCTCTACTTGTATTGTTTTGCGGCATCAATGCATAGCCAGCATGGACATACTGTTGTTAGGTAGGTAGCGCGCCTGCTGTCCTGTACTAGAAGTAGTGCGCGGCGTGAAAGGGTCCGAGATGCGGCAGGGCCCCTGGAACGCCGCTTCCTGTACTCCGTACACGAACACGGTAACTACGTTAGTCAGCAGTAGTGTACTTCCCGCTTCGTACAGGTCCCAGGATCAGGACTGCAGACTGTCTGGGTATCTAACGACGTCATGTTCGACGTGTGCGCTGGTGGTGACGCCAGCTGAGCGCCGTCGGGCCTTCACTGGACAATCACAATCTGTTCTGCAGCGGGCCGCATTTCGGCCATGCAGCATCTCTCCATGTGCCCCACGCAGAACAGTCCCCAGCATCTATGATAGTAGGTACATAATAATGGCAACAGTACTCCGTATCAGACTGGTGGCAGAGTGTGCATAGCATCGCGTCTCATCAGGCGGGGCCGACCTCTGCACTGCGCAATCGTTCACCCTATCGCCGTGACAGTCCGTTTTATTATACGCGCATCCGCCATCGCGCTTCACGTGGTACCACTCCCCGCCTGTGCTGACTGCCGCGTATTATAACAACATTTGAAAATGCGTGGGGGCCGCCCGCCGGAACTGAACCTGCAGAAGGAAATGCGTGAACAAAAGCAGAGGGCCTGCACTCCCCTTCACACCTTTTCCACTGCCAATTCACTGCATTTCATTGCCTGATCACGCACCCCGCTCGCCACGCAATATTCACCACGCACATTCGCTGCTCACACGCACGACTGCAATTTTACAGTCCGCTAGCAGCACAAGCACTTCGCTGCCTCCCACATAATCCCATTACCTTACGCGCGACCCTTCCCCCACCATCGCCGCCCATTAATACACCAAGTCGCCGGCGCAGAAGAGGTTTGCATCCACTGTGGACTGGTTTAATGGCCCCAACTTCAGAACCCTCACACATGTTCCAGAAGCTCAGACTCGACACATCGGCGCCGCAGAAACCTGTCGCCTCGACCTTCGCCTCCTTTGCGCCCTTGTGCCGCAAGGACTCGCCGCAGAACGGCAATGCGCAGTCTCAGCTAAGCGCTGAATTCGCTGCCGCAGAACCACAGAATATTCGCAACGGCACATCCGCACACAGTGGCCGCGATGGCGCTGACCCCCGCGCAGCAGCGGACGAGGACCGGCCGTTCGTCGTGGGGAGCAGTGGTAGCGACGAGCCCGACTTGGTGACCCAATTCGGGCAACGCAAGATGAGCATCACCTTCAACAGTGAGGTCCGGCTCGATACAGGGGAAGGCGTCGGTCTCGGGGTCCCCGTTCCCAAGTCATCGCGCCAGTCACATTCGCATTCACATGCCCACACGCCCGAAAATGGGAGCTACTCGGATGGGTCGCAGCAAGACTACATGGAGATGCCCTATAACGTGCGCAGGAACGTGGCCTATCGCGTTGGCGAATCCAGATATCCTTTTGTGCAGTCCACCGTCGACGACCTCGCGCAAGACGCCGAGTATCGCGACCAGGTTGCCTCGCTGACCTCGGATGCTACCGCCTCCCCCCCGATCGAGGAGGCGCAGACACCGCTTGAGGCGCCGTCCGAGTACATGCTCTCATCCATGCCTGCCACTTCGCCCATGGAGTTCCCGCTTTTCTCGCCCTCACCACGGCGCATGGGCCCTCCCCGGACCAGGAGCTACAGGTCGGACATGGGCGAGGACGGGAGTCTGAAGAGGATGAGTCGGCGATCGTCTGCCCGTTCGGGCCGCTCTCTCTCGTCCATGTCGCCAGCTGCCTCCTTCCTCTCCCGCTACAAAGCCTCCGAGGCCCCCATCAGGCCACCTGAGCCGGACGACGAAGGCCAGGGTATTGGCTATGACAGCGAGTACATCATCGGAAAGCAGATCGGATACGGCGGCTTCAGCATCGTCAAGGAGGTCACGAGCATGGAAGACGGAAAACCTGTCGTCAATGCTGTCAAGATTGTGCGCAAGCTGCAGCAGAACCGCTCCGAATTCGAGAATGAGCAGATACAGACGCAATTTGACCACGAGGTGGAAATCTGGCGCTTCTTACGGCATCCCTACATTCTTCCTCTGCTAAGGGTCTACACCACCGATTATGCCACCTTCTGCATCACGCGGCTGAACAAAGGCGGGACCTTGTTCGATCTCATTCGCGACACACGTCGCAAGAAGAAAGCCGGACTACCAGCGCATCTGGTCAAGCGATATGCGTATCAGCTGGCTTCGGCGATGCGGTACCTGCACAACGATGTCCAAGTCGTCCACCGCGATATCAAGCTCGAAAACTGCCTCCTCGACATGACGGTACCAGACGCTGAGCGCGATGGCGGCGATCTGCTTCTGTGTGATTTCGGCATGGCAGATTTCATTGTTAGCGACCAACGTGACGGCCCGGAGCCAACTTCGATCGGCGACAACCAAAACATTGGTCCCGCAGAAACGAGTACCTCCATCGCAGGTAGCCTGCAGTATGCAGCCCCGGAATTGTTCAACGCACCCGGGCCCCTCTTTTCTCCAGCGGCGGATATCTGGGCGTTTGGCGTGGTTGTATTCGCCCTCCTTACAGCAACATTACCTTTCAACGACGGGCTCGACATCAAAACCATGGACAAGATTCAAAGCTGTTCGTGGGACGCCGAACTGATTCGAAATGCAGAGGCCGTCCAGGAGGGCGGCCTCGACGACGCCCTTGCGCTGATCAGGGGTTGTCTTGAGATGGATATTGAGAAACGCTGGAACGTACAGGACATCTTGAAGTGCGCATTGTTGCGCGAATGTGAGCAGCGCTTTGAGAACGTGTCGCGTGCTTGGGTTGCGGAAACCTGAGAAGGATCGATGTTGTTTACGCGTAATGTTTTTTTTTGGGATGGGTCGGATTGCATTCAAGCTTTTGGATACCCTGTCGCGTTCTTTTTTGCTCTCTCTCTCTCTCTCTTATACCATTTCCGTATGATATCCCGCATTCTGCGATACAGTCACTTCTGTTGGCTTTTTTGGATACCCCGCTTGGCGTTTTGATTCAGGCTTCCCGTTCTACTAGTTGGCGTTCTTCCTCATAGGTACCTAGATGCTTGCGCGTGCTTCAACAATCAAAGTCCGATAATGTCCCCATGATGCATGCACTACACTCTTATCATTGTTTGAGTGGATCAAAATTGCTCCCTACTACCAAAATATCCATCATCCAGCCCGGATTTTTTTAATTTCATTCTTATGCCGACTCGCTCTTTCGGCCCTCGCGTCATCATCTACGTGTCTAGTCCGCGTTCTTAATCAAGGTACTCAACCTACATGGAACCGTGAAAACTTACCTATATCCACATACATCCGCTTCCTATCTACTGTATAGAACCGTCGCCCTCGTTGCAATGCTCTTGATGACTACCTGACCGTTTGCTCATGGGACGCAGTTGTGTGGAGAAAGGGGAGTGTTGGCTGCCATTTGAACCGGGTTTTTGTCGTACGTTTCTTTGTGTGGGTATGTGTACATACGCGCCTTTGTCCTTGTGGAAGAAAAAGAGAAGGAAATATAGCATAATGTCGAGGTGGAAATGTGCACAACCTCCCAGGAGATTCCAGCAAAAATAAAAGGCAAAACTGATTCAGATGCCCTAAAAACGCTTTCCAGACCCCCTAAACCCATCCATCGATAAAAATCGGTTACGATCAACAAAAGTAATCAACACGTGTTAAGAAAAAATGCGCGATTCGGTTAAGTTGCCAAAAGACTACACAGTTATTGTGAGTTTTTTTTTTTGCCTTGTGGTACAAGTTTGCTTTTGTCTCATCTTTTGGCAACTTATCTACCGGTATAGAATTTGGCAACTTCTTAGTAGGTGGGTACGTAGCTGTTGAGCTTTCACCTCTTAGCCTTGGGGCGAACTTGTCTCAAGTTTTGTTATGTGTTGTGGTTTTTTTGGGGGGCATTTGAATAGCGTTTTGGGGGCATCTGACTATGTTTTGCGAAACATTCTTTCTTTCTTCTTAAAAATTCATCACCCGGTCTAAAAATTAGTCAGAATTGCTTGATAGTTCTAGGTAGTGCCGTGATGGCGTATCGTTGCGGTTTTGATTTGAAAAATCAATGTGTGTTTGGGTGGGTAGTTGGCTTCAATGCTCGTTTTTTCTTCTTCTTCAAGTGGGTGGTTTCTTGTTTACACGTATGGGTCTAGTATCGAGGGATAGGAAAGGTGTGGGATAGAGGGCGCAAGAGATGGGTTTGTATACTATTTATAATGTCTGGTTGGTGCTTAGATGTAGGTATGCAGTATTCCTGTGGGCTAGCGGTGCATGTGTTGTGTGTGGAAATGGAATGTACACTGGGCTCTTTTGAGGACGGAAACCAGACATGGGAAGTATTTATCAATAACTATAGGTACGAAGTGAAGTATTTGTACTAGGTACGTATAACGATGGCCAAGCACAGCTAAACATGTTATCGGCTTACTAGGCAGGGCAACACAAAGAGAATTGGATATGAAGAGTCTAACGCATATCATTGCTACGACTAGCGAAGGACATGCAGGCGCCGAAGCCACGGATAAAATTACCCACACCCCACCCCAAGCGACTAATTATGTACACAACATTAATGATGACAAAATCTAAGAAGTCTTCCTGAGCGATTCGACGTGCACGTTGTCATCCTTCTCAAAGCCGGTAGCCATGATGTTCTGTTGAACAACCTTCTCGACATCGACGATACCAACCTCAGCCTCGTCGCCGTCGAAGATCCTGGCGATCTCCTCAAGCGTGGGACCACGGGTTTCAACGTAGAAGACGGTGACGAAGACGAACTCGAGGAAGATCCAGACCTTGGTATAATTAGCATAGAGTCATGAGAAAATACGATAGGAGCTGAACTTACGGCGTAGATGGTATAGAACTTCCAGACGGGTTCTAGATGATCGAAGCCGTAGGGGTTGACGTATTGGTTGACGGTCAGAGCAATCTGGATGAACAAATTCATGATCATGAGACCCTTGGCGCGAATCTTGAAGGGTAGAATCTCGACAGTGTAGGCAACGAGCAGGCCAGACCAGGCCAGCGCGTAAGCGACGGAGAAGATCCAAATCATTGCAATGACAGCCCGACCAGCTGCCTTGCTCTCGGTAGCGTCTTGCCGCGCCGAAGCGATGGTCCAGACGATGAAGGTGATGCACATGGAGCCAGTAGCAGTCATGAACAGCGGACGACGACCGACACGATCCACGAGCAGAGCGCAAGAGACGGAGACGATGAGCGAGAGGATGTTAAGACCACCGGTGATGCCGAGCTGCATGTCACCGTCTGTGATACCGATGGACTCGTAGACATCAGTGGCATAGTAAGATACGAGACCGTTGCCAGACCATTGGGAGAAGAGACCGAGGGACATGAGGAGCATGAGCCTGTACCTGTTGCCCTTGGTCTTGAAGAAGTCAAGATAAGAGGAGTGCTTCTGGTACAAAAACTCAAGGCGGAGCGTCTCCTTGATCTCAGCGAATTCGAATTGCACAGTGGCGTTGTTTACGTCACCGTTGGCGTGATACTTGGACAGGACCGCGAGCGCCTCGTCGTGCCTCTCCTTGGCGATGAGCCAACGCGGAGACTCAGGAATGAAGAAAATGGCAGCCAGTTGGATGACGGAGGGCACCGCCTGGCTAAGGGCGGGAACACGCCAGCTCCAATCATTATCGATGCGCTTGGTACCGAAGGTCAACCAGGTGCAGATGATGGCACCGACGTTCCACAAACAGTTGTAGACGGCGGTAACACGGGCACGATGCTGAGGGTGGCAAAGCTCGGTAAGAAGCAGAGGCGAGGACAGTTGAGCCAGAGAGTTTCCGAAACCCATGAGGAAACGTCCACCCATGAAGTAGTTGAGGTCCTTCGCGGCAGCCTGGATACTGGCAGCGGCAATCATGATGGCACATCCAATTGCTATGCATATCTTACGTCCAAAGCGATCGGCAATGAAGGGAGCGACAGGGAGAGAGGCAATGGAGCCGATGGAATAAAGAGCAACCAAGATACCGAGAAGGCCCCCCTTGGGGTCATCAAAGTATATCGTCCATGAGTCGAGGATACGGAGGTTGTTCAACATGGAACTGTGGCTGGGTCAGTGGCTTGTTTGATGGTGTAATGCTGCACATGGTTTGCATACCCGTCGTAACCTGTGGTTGCAGAGGCGATACAGATGAAGAAGCACCAGAAGTAGAGCTTCCTTAGACCGGGGTCCGACCTCCAGTTGACCTTCGCCAGGTGGGGAGTCTCAGCCTGGGCAATCTCAACATCGTCCCTGCTCTTCGCAGTGGCACCCATCTTGGGGGTGAACTTCTGGTAGAGACCCATGATGTCCAACTCTTGCGTCCGAAAACTGTTCGTAGAATGGAAGTAACGCGGGAAAAGAGTGAAGGTTGGTTTCGAAACGCACAACCAAACACTGTCCTGGGCAGCAGGGTATATAAGCTGTCGACTTGTCGGGTTGGGCTGATTGCAGCTGAGCCTGGATAGATTGACAATGTTGCTGCTTCATATATATGTATCCCGGGCTGCGAGATACTATGTCGCATAGGACCTTGGCTCCAGGGCTGCGGTCTAGCGGACCGGCTAAATGCATCTTGCAAAGCCCGTGTGGCACTTTGCGCGGGTGAAGCGCCGGATGGGGAAGAGTGGGCGGCAAAATGCCCAGAATGGTTGTTTAGATGGTGCCTTGGCTAGGCCCTGTGAAGCCTCTTGACTACGAACAGATCAGCGTAGTCCCAATGTCAAGTCGGCCTCGGCAAACGGCACGAGCAGCCGCCAAACGTCCAAGACATGCGGCTCCTCGCTCCTCGTGCAGTACTCATCTCGTGATGCGTAGATGTTGGGCCTGGGTAAGTTGGCACCACCACCGATGCGTGCGATCAGTGCGCCAGGGGGCCCGCCAGCCCGGTAGGCATCGTGAAGTGCAAGGACAAGCCTCACGCTGGCATTCTTCCGGCACGTTGGAGCTTCCGCAGAGCTTCTCGAAGGTCGCTCAGCCGGGAAGAGAGTCACAGGCTACGGTTGAATAGATTAACCAGCCTCAAGCCCCCTACTCTAAGCTGCCATGTCCAGCGACCGAGAACGTGGGTCTCCGAAGCGCTTCCCCAGCGTCGCCGCATAGTGATTGGGGGACAAGGAGGCATACTGCGTAGGTGTAGGCGTACACGGGTGCCGAGATGATGACAATGAGAGCATGATTGGCGGAGAGATGGAGCCGGTTTGCCCCAGGCCGCTAGCACTACTCCTAGCTAGCTTATCGGCTACACGAGCACGTGACGGCTGGATAAGCAGTGACTAGCACGACCCGAGTTCAACCAGACCCACCCGACGGCTCTTTGTCTCTACTGCCCTGGCCTCGCGGATTCTCTCCACACGTGCGCCTTCAGCCTGGGCCCTTCACCATCCCACATACCAGATCCCGCCTTTTGCTGGATTGTGGGACCAGGGAACGTCAGCGCGTCGAGCCGGCCAACCCGCTCTCCGCCCCAGAGCTGGTCCCCAGAGATCAACAACAACAGCTAACGCATGCCCATGGGGAATCCGCACGACGCGCCCCCAGTTGGTGTCGATTTATTACCCAGCCTCTGTTGATCTGTCACAATAGCATATATGCACGAAGCAATCCCCGATTAGCGCCACTTGTGCATCATGTATATTCACCTTACTCCGGCGTATATACACAGTAAGTGCGGCCGCTCTCGCCCAGGCCTAAGTACGTGGGTAAGCGAGACGGGTGGCTTCTGAATCTCTGTCGGATTTCAACACCACGCACGCGCCATTTCTCCATCGGCCGAACCGCTGCGCTCTTACACAGTACTCCGTACTGTGTAGGGCAGATGGGCTGTGAGCACCCGTTCTTTCCATTTCCACGTACACCGGCTGAATTGCAGCAGTTATTGAAGGTGTTATTTGCAGCCCAGCATTATTGGGCCCCAAAAAAGCCATCAATTCCTGCGGGATCTCTGGCCCTTGTCCTCTTCCTTCAGGATCTTACGTGCACGGAAAAGGCTTGCAGGCGGCTGGTTCGGTGGTGGCAGCAGCCTTGGCGGTCAGCATCCTATCGCTCGCCCTGGCTTCCCGTCATTCTACTAGCAATCTATATTCCTTTTTCGGATGCTTGAAAAACGCGTGACAGATAAATCACAACCAAGACTACAAATGACTTGTTGACTATGGAGTTTGCGCTCCTTAAACATGTCCGGCATTTCCCGTGAGTAGTCCCTTTTGCCTTGGTCCTCGGATCATGGGTATCACGAGATGGCCGGCATTCTTCCCAACGTTGTGTAATCGATCGCGACAAACTCTACTCGTTATTATTGTAAGCCATAACAGTGGAAAACCACGTTTCTGGGCCGCCCGCTATGTATAAGCCACAAAAGCTTGAGTGCCCCACCCAGCATTACCTTACCATGGCCACGGTCATCCGCAGCCATTCGTTGAGGTCTCCATGCCGTGGCTGGCGTCATGACCGGCATCTCCGACCATTTCTTCCTCATTAATCGGAGGACACTGGACATGTCAAATAATACCTACCTCAAATGACAGTACCTTGAGCGAGGCTAGGCACGAGATCTCCCATCTCCAAGGCCGCTCCCCAGACCCTATCCCGTTTGCCGCCGAGTTAGCAACACGCCACGAAACCACACAATCGCAATTACCCATCAGTCTCGCCACCGGGGTATTAGGCTAAAAGGCATCTCATCGCGACATCACATGACTGCGTCAGTGGCTGCCCTACGTCTTTCTTAACCGGCGAGAAAGACCTAGATACCGGGTAACGGATGCTTCAAACATAAAACGGATTGTCAGAGTGTCGTATGATCGGTCCGGTGATCGTGTCTCAAACCTGGTTGACCAGGGAGAAGTCCGGCTCAGTTGATTCAAATTGTCTACGCACCTTTTAGTCATCATTATTGAGTCACTTCTCAGCAACAGATACCAACGATGAGCAGCAGAGCGTGCCACGGTGCTCTAATTTGGCTCGGCGGTCAAGACTTCGATTCTCGACTTGTGATGACGCAAACATACTTGCTTGGGCGAACGACACTCGCTCGTCATAGGTATGCGGGGAAGCCTTACATGTTGCTTCGCAGTCTACTGATCAGCATATGATATGCAGCTTGGTTCCAGTATAGGAAAACAGCGTTTCTCTCACGTCTCACGAAGCGGTTCAAAAGGCACGAGAAGTCTATTTCTACGACGCACCAGCGAAAACGAAAATTTCACTCACGCAAGGAGCCCTTTACCTCAATCAGGTTATACGCATCGATAGTTACGCAAGACTCTAGACGTATCTGAGAGGCACGAGACGTCCGACCACGAAAACGCCGAGTGTCGCTGTCCATCCTTCGCCTCCCTCTCCACCATGTATTGGCGCACGTATACGCACAATCAATTCCTATAGTGTTTGTCTTTTTTTATGTTCAGGGCAACTCGGGGCTGCTCGGGGCTCAGTGCTCTCTGCATAACTCTCAAAAGATCTTGCTTGCTCTAGTAGGATGGCGAAATATCGATGTAGCTCATCCTATACAGCGCTGATTATTGTAAGAAGTACCTGCCCCACGGACCAACTCGCGTTCGCTCGATAGTCCTCCCATGCTCAACAATAAAACTAAGCTTAATAATAACTATATAACTAGTATTCGCTTTTCAGTGTAGGCACACCTAAGACTATATCAAATCTATATGTACCGTATTCCATCAGCGAGCCGGCCACATCAGTGAGCCGGCCATTTTTCCTAGGCACGACCAACACTTCAGTAACTCCAATATGTCTCAACAACACAACGCGATAATAGTTAACCAAGAAGGCAGAATTGACTTCGCTCTTAAGGCCTATACTTCTGGCCAATTTCAAAGCCTACGACGCGCAGCCGCTGCCTTCAACGTCAAACACTAGCGCCTCTCTGATCGGCTTCACGGAATGACTCCACGCGCCCAAACTCGGCCAGGGACTCAGAAACTCACTGCAACCGAAGAGCAGACGATCGTCCGATATATCCTTGACCTTGATTCGCGAGGATTCGCGCCACGGCTGTGCGAGGTGGCAGATATGGCCAACAAACTGCTGGGTGTACGCGGTGGGCAGCCTGTTGGCAAGTGCTGGGCTGAGCGCTTCGTAACGCGCTCAGCCGAGCTCAAAATGGCCTTTAATCGAGCCAAAGACCGCCAGAGAATACTCCAGGAGGATCCAGAGATAATTGGCGCGTGGTTCAAGCTGGTGGAGGATACCAAAGCCAAGTACGGCGTCCATGACGACGACGTGCACAACTTTGACGAGACTGGCTTCCAGATGGGCGTCATTGGCTCAA
>ML975430.1:0-47919 GCA_010015605.1 Decorospora gaudefroyi
GCAAATTAAGGTTAAGAATATATTAGATAATTATTTACTCTTTAGTATAGGTAAGCTTTAGGTAGTTAGAGAGAGTATTAGCGTAGAATAGTATTTCTCTAGCGCGTTAATTAAGAACCTAGCGTTTAACGTTAAAGGCCTTAGTAGTAGCCTAGTAGCTTTAGAAATAGCTAGCTCTATAAGCTATAAGAGCAAGCTAAAGTCTTTCTTTATATTTATATAAGAACGCGTTACGTAGTAGAGGTATAAGAGATAAAGAGTAGATAGTAGAGGCTTAGCATGTTTTAGGTAGTTTAATAGGTTAGGTAGCTCGATAGTAGAATACGTTAATACTAAACTCTAATACTATTAACTAAATTAGCTATAGAAATGCAAAATAGCTCTAAACGTGTAACACGATGTGCTAAGTAATATACTCGAGTTTAGAGTAAATTAGCTAGTAGGAACCTAACTAGGCTAACCCCTTAAAGTTAACTGGAGTTAGCCTACGTAATACAAAATACATACGGCCCTGAATTTTTAATCCTAGGGTAAAAACTAGAGTAAGCCCTAACTCTAGTTAAGGCCCTAGGATAGAGTCTCGACAACTTCGTTGGCTTGACGATAGCGTTAGTGGCTGTGTCTTGGGCTGCGTCTTGGGCTGCCTTTATCTCGTCAATATCCTCGTTGACGTCGTCCGCTATACCCTCTTCGCCGTCGTCTACGTCCATCTCTTCCCCCTCCTCCTCGGCCTCCCCCTCTGCAACCCTCTCTGCCTCCTCGACTAACGCCTCCCACGCCTCTTCCTGCTAGCGTGTGATCTGGTACTAGGGGCTCTTCTACGCGTGCTCGCGCTAGGTGCGTGCGAAAAACATTACCATCTGCTGCTACGGCCGCGCTTGCTTGACAATCGACTGCTCGTCCATGTACGGCTGCAACGGCTAGTACCGCGTCTGGTGCTTCTCCGTCTGGATAGCCTCTAGCCGCACGAACACGCTGATGCGGCGCTTGACGGACGCTTAACTAAACCGCGCTAACCTATCCATTGTAACGGGCTGAGCCCGAGGTCACATGACTAGGCTGCTGGCCTAGTCGCTTCCTTCCCTTCTGTCCCCCACCTTGCCTTAGCAATGCGTGGACCGTGCGCGAACACAAACAACATGAGATGGCAGCCACCTTCTCTCTTTCCCTTCATCTCGACTGTAAATAGCATCTGGGTTAGGTAGCTGGAATACAGTGCCTACGGACCGTTCACATCCATAGCCTCCCACATTGCCGCCTCCACGGGCTCGGCGCGCTGCTCGTCTCCATGCCTGCCTCTGGGGTCGAGCTCGGCCACGGGCTCTTCGACGCATGCTAACAAATCGGGCCTCTCTATGCCTACCAAGTACGGCAGCCACTAGGTCCGCTCTACCCACGGATTCACTTCGTCCCTCTCGCCGTCCTAGATAGTGTTCTGCGCCCGCTTCTCGATATTCTCCCACGCCTTAGCCATCTGATCGCCTACCTGCGCCCATGCTGCGTCGCCGTCGACGGGAACGGGCTCTGCGCCGCTTGCCGAACCTTGGTTGGGTGCGTGCACTTGGAAATACTGCGAACCATAACGGCTGCGAAACAATCGCTGGCAATACACCGCGCATATCCCTGTTCTATCCGCGCTTGCAATCCCTTCTCCTTCATCCGACTTGGTCGCCCGCGCTTATCTCTAGCTGACCATCCTTAGTAGTCTTTATGCCAATGTTTCTTTATGCCTTTAACACTCCGCAATATCTGCTGACACTAGCTTGGGTTTAACTGGCATAATAAACCGTCTGCGTATACGGGTAGCTGCGGATGGGGCGCTACAATCTGGCTCGGCGCTACAAACTCGCTCGGGTACTAAATGACACCTGCCCAGCTGCGGATCTCTACTCCTATTTCGCTGGCGTCTTTGCGTTTGATCTTGTGCTGCTTCTGCAAATGGCCCTCGATCTGATCTGGCTATACGGCGTACTGGCACTCCTTGCACACAGCTACCTGGTACTCGGCTACATGGTTGAAATATCGACATGCCATACTTGCTCTCGCTATGCCAACACGCTGGATTAATAATATTGGCTCTGGACGTACTGTTAAGCTTGCTATACATGTCTCTCTCAATGCCTTTATTATGGTGGGATCCCCTCATCAACATAACCCTAACCTACAACACCACCTCTATCTCTGCTCTGCCACGAAAGTTGGGTTCCTGAAAATCTGGCAGCTAGTAAAGCTCGATAGTGCGACAAACATATCAAAATTTGGAGTGGATCCGACAACGGGATCTAAATCCACCCTACGCGTGAAATAATAATCCACCCTACCCCCCATCCTGACATATACCCGCCATACGCGTAGCTCCCATCCCTAACAAAATAATCCACCCTTATAAGGGTGGATTTAGGGCCCTGGGTTAGCGTCTCCATCATTCCCATGCGAGCGTCCCCATGGCGGAAAATGGTTGTTGATGATTTGAGTGAACGTATATCCTTGCGGGTTTGCCCTTCGGTACTTCCAGGCAACCCAAGCCATGAAACAGGTGACTGCTAATGTAGGGATACCGAGCCCGAGGCCAACACCGAGGCCAATCTTAGCTTCGTCGTTCAGTCCTTCAGAACCGGAAGGTGGTGAGTCGGATGGGACTGAAGTTGGCCTAGTGAGGAACGATGTGTTAGCGGTCGTGGCGGAGGAGCTTGTCGATATGGCAGAAGAGCTTGTCGATGTGCCAGCTCTGCTACCACAGTCAAGCTCTGATCAAGAATCAGCCAGAGAAAAGACTTACATGGTCGCATTACAGAAGTCAAGGTAGGCCTTCGCCGTAAGATCCGGTAAGACAGACCCACCAGGCCCGTGCTTATCGCAGATTTCCGTGGCAATCTTTCTTGTGTAGTCTGCCCGCTCCTGCAACTTGTCGCTTGCGCAGAAGCAAGAGACCTGGCCGTCGAGACAGTTGGATTGATGGACAGTTGAAGACCCCGCGTCGTACGACCAGCAGCCCGAATTCCCGCGCGCTCCGGCGAGCGCGCATTGCGCGCAAAGGTTGTTCAGGCCGATGTATGGTTTGGAGTTACGCACGGCTTCCTCCAGGTCGAGGATGGATGGTTGTTGGCCGAGGACGCCACTTGCGACAAGCAAGTAGCTGAGCAGAAAGGCCACGGTCTTGTAGGGCATGGTGTCGCTGGGATTGACTGGTGAAGGATCCGGATGCTTGCGGATGCTTGTTTGTTTCGTTCCGGTGATCAATGTCCGGGCTGTGGTGGTTGATATGTGCGGACAAGAACCAGATCCTCATTGCAGCCAGAGCGGCTGATTTATGATCGGGCAGTACGCCGCCATGGAAGTCGACTGTGGCCATCTACGTCAGTGGTATGGTTGAACTGTATGACACAGCCAGGTAGGTAGCGACGGCCAAGGGAGGCGCAGGCGCAATATTGAGGCTATCAGGCACACATCATCAACAATCCTTGCGCTAGCCTCTCGATGGGCTTGATTGAGCGCGGTGCGCCACACTATGCAATTCATGCACCATCTGGTACTGTCGCAATAGGAGCGCTCGAAATTTTGCCTGGTATCGGAGAGGGACACCGTCTGCGACAACGAGCATCGCGCGGGATGGGGAAGCATTCAGCTCAGGGAAAGGTGATGCAACTCGCCTACCTAGTTACGGTTTACCGTATGACTACCTACCTAGTGTGGTGTAACATCCGGTATGGAGGCTAGATCAATAATCACTCAGGTGAGCCCTGGCGGTCGACACAACCCTTTACCCATACTTCAGCTCCTGATCGATTACCTCTCACATGCGCGCTCACTCCACGGGTCCCCGCAGTGAAACGTACTCGCAGAGGTTTCACGGAAATATGAAAGAGAGGACGATATGCGAGAGAGAGAGCACGACACGCGAGAGGGCACGACATACGAGAGAGGGAGAAGGCGAAATACATAAGGGCACGAAATGCGCGACGAGAGGACGAAATACCACGAGCGCGAAATGCGAGGCAGGTTTTCGCAATGCGACAAAACTATCGAAATGCGGCGACGCTTACGCGCGATATGTATGCTAGGGTAGAATAGTAGCGCATCTGCCCTTTCGAGACGCTACTTGAAGGGAGACTTCTGCATCCGCTTCAGAAGCCTAGTCTCCGCCTCCTTGAAAGCCTTGAGATAGTCGCGATCGTCGTCCTGGGGCTCTTCGATCTCCTTCCTGCTGCTCCCCGCGTCCTGCCTCCCCTCGCTCTTGCTTGTGTACTCACTATCGACCAATTCTTCCGGCGCGCCCAATGTCAGATTTACCGCGTTCTTTTCCTCTGACGCCTCCTCTCCACCAAGCATCACGCCCTTGCTATATGTACTGTCGGGCAGAAGTCGAATTTGTGCCGGCAAGGTTGGCGATGACTGGTCGTCTGGTTGCTTCACGTATTTTGCGTCAACCCTTTGCCATTGTGCCGCCCAGATCTCCGGCCCTTCGCTCTGCAGCTCGACACGCGCAGATGTCGGACCACCGAGCTCTATCGAGCCCCCAACTGGAACTCCGGAGAGCGCTGCAATCAAGCCACCATCCAGGTTGAAGCTTATAGCGGAGTCTCTGCTGTGCAGAGTGGAGAGAGCAGCGCTCTCGAACTCATAAAAGCCCGTCAACAGCCATATCTGCGGCTTGCGAAGGCCAAAGCACGCCTTTTTGAGAACATAGTTACTCTTCGCGGCTGTACACCAAAGGGCGAGCTGCTTGCGGACAGCTTCATTTGCAAGGACCATCTCGGTCAGAAACCTCGCTGGGCTGGTCACGGTCAACACATGCCAAGTCCGTTTAGGAATATTGACGCTTACTCTTTAAGTACCACTCGGTGCCCTTTCGACGCGGTGACTGCTCTGGATGATGGTCCGCCCAGCCGGACGGCTGCTGAGCCGACCGCAGGCAGCTCGAGAGCGAAAGCGAAATTCCGACCCCCTACCTCCTCGATGGCAGCACTTTTCGATGAGCTGTACGTCCATGCGCTGAGTTCTTCATCTCTGTTTCGTATGTCAATGGCGTAGCCGTCGTGCTGTGAGGGATATGACCGTACGTTAGCTTCGGGAAGCTCACATGAGGCGTCAGCAAAGGATTGGCGTAGTCTCTGAGGACGACTGATCCCAGCGATAGCTGATCCGGTGGATGTCCGATGCTGTAGAGATAGAAGGTGGGCCGCTCTTGTGGTGGCATATCTGCTGCAGCCTGCGAATATGTTGATAACCTGTCACTTAAGCACTTAGCAGAGCAGGGGAGTGGGATTGATTATAAGGGATTGAACGAGACGACTTTAGCTTGACTATTGTGAGAAGACGGAGCAAATGTGTTTGCACTTGATAATAGTACAAGATTGCTAGCACATGCCGCAGCTAGCCAAGCAAGTACTCCGCGCCAGCTGAAAACCACCACGCACCAGCTGAAAACTACCCCGCACGAGCTGAACTTTCTTGGACATGATGAGATAAAGGATCAAGAGATTGGCATGTCCATGCGCATCCACAAATTTGAACTCTTGTATCACGAGCAACAAATGCGACATGTGTCCAAAGATTACTCGCTCCCCGAGGTAACTCCCCCTTGATAGCTTCCAATCAATCACTTCTTTACTCAACTTTCATCTTCAATAGGTTATGAGCCCGGGCCTTGCTATCGCAATATCCTTCATTTATCTTTCTTATTGTTGTATCATATCGAAGCATCCTCCTCTAGTCACTGCTCCACTGTTGTTGTTGCTGCACGACTCTATGGCTTTCCACCGCAGATCCTTCGCAACCTCAACACGAACAACCACCATACCAACAACCACCACGCCCTCGCCTCCCCACCACCTCGCACGTCGTACCCATTACCTCGCACTCGCCGCCTCACACGCCTCGCCGCCCATTTCACCAGCCTCGCTGCCTTGGCGTCAATCACTTCTTTACTCAACTTTCACCTTTCAATAGCGCCCTTCTGGAAACTCTGGCCACTAGAAATTGAATGATCATCGAGCCATCTCCCTTGGAGCAGTGACGTCGAAATGGAATTCGACAAGATCTTGCGGATTTTCAACGGATGCCTTTGTCCAGAAGAATATCGCGGGAACCTCAACGAAATCAACAAGGCCATTTGCGAGGAGGAGAGATCTCGGGATGTCGTAGGCAACATCAAACAGCACGCCTCTTCTTTACTCCTTCGAGCAATCTTCACAGCTTTCACGGGTGACATTCGGGGCGCCAACAGCTCGTTCGAAACCATTCGATCGCTGGACATTGATGACGTGTTTCGTCTCCGCGTGGAGCACTATCATTTCTTCTTCTGCGTATGCCTTGCTCTGGAACCGCCATCATTGCGGTTTCGCGAGGAGTTGCGCTCTGCCACCTCCATCATCAACACTGCCCGATTCCGTGTCTCTGCAGCGTCTCAGGCTCTCGACAACCTGAAGGATGGTGCCGACTTGACCGCGCTACAGCGTTTGGAATGCGACTACCTCGCTCGCGCTGTTAACATGAGTCATTTCTTGAGAAACGGGCGCATGCACCATCCTTTGTATCCAAATATTCCGGTGGCTGAAGTTGGCCGCAAATTGGAGAAGCGGTTCCACTTCGATAGCTTGGCAGAGCTTGGTCCGCGATCTCGAGTTCAAGATTTCCACGTACTCGCCAGGCATCTAGAGAATTTAGCACTGGAACGTCACTTTGGACACCACGCTGAGGGATGGCAAGCCGAAAAGGTCATGGCCAGATCATTGATGCTTGAAACCCAACGTGAAGGCGACTTCACCGGGGTTGCTCTGTGCTTGGTCCGATCAGCAGATGCTCTACTCTCGCCGCCCTTCACGAGTCCAATCGCCCTCAATTTCGCTTTAGACGGATGCGTCTGGGGCTGGGACCTTCCAGAGTGGGATCCCTTTGAGCCGAATTTTCGACTTGTTAAATCGAGCCGCGATTTTGCAGAAGCGCAAGCGCAATATACCACTGCTATGATGCACATGAACAACGCGAATAACGTGCGTGGTCAAGGGCTGGTATCCACACGCTTGGCCTGCCTTGCCGAGTGGAAGGCTCTGGAATCGCGTCGGGAAAAGAAACTATCGGCTGCCAGCCAGCATTGTGCTGAAGCTCGCGGTCATCTCGAAACAGCCCGCCAACGCTACACGGGCGACGCCACGAACAGTCAGATCGTCGAGACGCATAAAGTTGTGCTGGATGTCCTTGCCTCGAGCTTCGGAGCGGCAATGAGCTCAGCGCTCGAGATCGGCAGGCGCGGAGTGGAACTGGGCAGCATTCTACCGGTACATTTTGCGGGTATTCTGATGTTGCGCCTCGGTCGTTATATGCACCGAGAAATATCTGAGACTGATACAGCTATCCAGTATTGTCAGTGTGCTCGAGAGTGTTTCAAGGAGGCCGGCGAGGCCGTCCTCGAATTGCAGGCTCTACTTTGTGAAGTGACTGCTCTCGACGAAGCAAAGAATGCAAAGATGGCCATCCTCCGCGCTCGTCAGGCACAGGCTCTGATCTACCCAGCTATCAATCAGCTCAGCGCTATCGACAACGGGCATGCAAAAATGGTGCAAGGAGCGATGCTCCAACATGCAGACAAAGTCATACGCGGCGCCTTGGTCGGTGGAAGATCCTCTCGCAATATCATGCAATGGGACATGGAGTGGCAGAAGCACTGCGCTGATGCTGACCTAGAGCAAACAATCATATGCGGCAAAGCTCAGCCTAAGGACCTGCAATCAGACCAGAGCGGACCAGCCCCACTTCACATACTAGAGGCTGCACTGCAAGAGTCGCGACGCGCGAATGCTCTGAGTCTGAGGTTTAGCCAGGTCGACGAGAGCTACGAAGCAGGCTTGAGTAAGTGCGACATAGATGTCGCACAACGCTCTCTGAGAGATTTCCTGGCCGAGTTGGATCAATGCAAAGACGAATGGTTCACAAGATTCATGAAACTCATAACTCACCACAAGTTGGGAGACACACCGGCAGCAAATCGCATTCTGCCATCTGTGATACCATCTGTATATGGCGGATACGGCGAGCGTACCGAATGGCTTCATCCTCAATTGCGTTTGTTGAAAGGCGAGTCACGAAACCTTCCCGAGGGCTTAGAGCACGACAGGACTTTGGAAGTCGGTCGCGATCAACTTTCAACGAGCCTCGACTTGATCGACATCACTGGAGACTGGATGTGGGGCAAGAAAATTGTTGACCTCGCTGTATCGCAGAATACGATCTCGCTTGACCACATGCAGCAGGGCTTGTTTGCGTGGTGGACCGCCAGCAAAGTAGCCGCGGTCTACGAGCACAGCGACATGCACGCTGAAGCGTTTCGGTGGTATCTGTGGGCTTTGGAGTCTGTCGAGGGGCGAATCCAAGGGGCTACGGATCTTGCTTCACGCCAGGGCGCACGATCCACGATGCACACCAGTGGCCTCTACGAAGGTCTCGCGAGATTGGCGCTTATATTTGCGCGCCCGGATGCACCGCCTACACTGCCTAGTCATTCCGGTCTGACCAGCACGGATTGGACGATGCAATCATTACGATATCTTGAGCAGGGTCGAGCAAGAGCGCTGTTCGATTTCCTCCAGGCGCAACAGGAGATGAGCAAACTCAGTAAAGATCTTCTCCAGAAGTGGTCCAAAAAAGAGTACCTAGTTCGCAAGATGACGGAGTCGCATAGGCGCGTTGCTGATACCCACGAGTCTGTGGGCCATTCCCCAGGATGTATAGCTGCTCTCGAGCAAGAAGCCGCCGAGGCGAGACATTTACTGGAATCTCACGCCCCGGACGTGGCTGCGATATTTGCTAACATTCGGTTCGACTTGCCCGCAGAGGCCATCGTCCAACAGCTGGGCTCTACCGACGCTGTCATTTACATCCATCTTTCGAGGTTTGGTTTCATTCTGTTTTGCATTACCCAGGATGGCATTCAAATGGTCCATCGCGGCGAGAGCAGAGACATCGATGTGCAACGCCATGTTCTGTCGTACACGAAATGTCTAAGAGACCACACCCGCAGTCCGACTACTTGTGAGCATCTTGCCCAGATTTCCACCGAGATTGCTTCACTGCTTCTCGTTCCTTGTGCGCAGATCATAAGAAAGAAAAGCCACCTGATCTTCGTTCGTCCAGCGGCAATGGACGGCTTTCCATTCTCGGCCCTTCAGTGGAATGGACACCCACTTCATTTTACGCATGCAGTTTCCGAGACACCAAGCCTTGCCGTGCTTCGCAATCTCATACAGACAGCCACGAAGCGATCAGTTCCCAAAAACAAGATCAGTGTGATCGCGAACCCGCACTTGCATAATAACAGAGGGAAGCTAGCGACTATGGTAGGCGTGGGCGCTTTGTCTCTCGCTGCGTGCTATGCCACGCAAGCGTGCAACTCGCTTTACTTGTCGGATGAAGCGTTCACGACCAAGTTTCAGGAGTCGCAAATTGTACACATCGGAACCCATGGGGAAGTTTCCTCAGAATCGCCATGGCAGTCGTGGATCAGCCTCAAAGAAAACTTCAAAGTCATGGATATCGCCAAACTGCACTCACAGGCATCACTGGTGGTCTTCGAGGCCTGTGTCTCCGGTCTTGGTAGGGTGACTACAGGGAATGATGTAACTGGATTTTCGCATGCAATCCTGCAGTCAGGAGCCAGTGCCTACATCGGTTCTCTCTGGGAAGTGGATAGCCTTTCTTCGCTAGCTCTCATGTATCTGTTCTATAAGCAACTTCGAACGCAGCAAGACCACTGCAGCGTCGCTGAGTGTTGGCGCCGTGCTCAGGTGAGCCTGTATCATTCGAATACGTCGAGTTTCCGTGAGCTCTTGCAGGAAATTCGCGCATCGTTTAGTCAAGATGAAGCCATTGCATTCGAGCACCCACACGCGGATGACGATCTGAGCGACGCCATTGATGATCTGGAAGACGAGGACTTTCGGCATCCCTTCTACTGGGCTGCTTTCACGATTGTCGGGTATGGTGGTCAGATAGTGGCACGCATCGGGGATGCCTCACCTGTTTTTTAGTAGTAGGCAATGTTTTAGCGGTACTAATGCGGCCGCACGAGTCTACTTAGGGTGTTTAAATGATCACCTATAATTGGCTAATAAATAAAGTCTTATAGGACGTAATACGTTATAATTATCCTACAAAGAAACCTCGCTCATCTTTGCAACCAGCTCATTATCTAGAAGTGCCTTGCATCCAGCCCTAATCTCTGCATCCGAGCTCCTCGTTTTAATCCCCCAGAACCATACCCCAGGCTCTAAGATCAAATGAACAAAGTGCTCTACAGCCTCTGCATCAGCTAACTCTCTCTCTCAGCTATGGCTTAAGCTTTAGCCGAGTTCACCACCAGCCGACACGCTTCTTCATACCCTGTCTCCAAACGTCCGCCCATAGGCCCATCTCTAAACCGTTCGTACGTTGATAACGTGTAGGCACTAAAAAATGGCTCGTTGATGATCGACATCCCTCGTAGCTCGGGCCAAGGAACAACATGCACAATGCCCTTCCCAACGCCCTTTCCCATAATGATATGCTCGTCACAGTTTCTGGCCCATTGCCGATAATCTCGCG
This sequence comes from Decorospora gaudefroyi, assembly GCA_010015605.1. NCBI lineage: Eukaryota > Fungi > Ascomycota > Dothideomycetes > Pleosporales > Pleosporaceae > Decorospora > Decorospora gaudefroyi. The sequence continues at coordinate 10,576 of ML975430.1, forward strand.
GGATCAGATTGGTCTGCCCACTCGTCTCGAGAAACTGGAGCACATTCGTCACACGAAACACAGTAGTATCTGGCGTTTTGCGTAACGCCCGAAGATCGAAAATTACAAAGTCGACTTGATCACCTAGTTCTCGCGACGCCGACTTCTTCCCTGTCAGATGGAGGGCCCATTCCAACCTTGGACTTGTGGAGGTAAACATGGTCTTTATCCGTTCCTCTGTCTTAGCTTCTATCTCTTTCAATCCTAAATGCAGTACGAGAGACTTGACGAACTCTTGCACAGAGTTTCGCTGCCGATATTCGTCATCAAACGGTATCTTACGTGCAGCCGATGCATACACTCCAACCTGATCTGTAACAGCCTGGTCCTGTACACGGAAGAGAAGAGTGCGTTCGGTAGGTACTATGTCTACTTGAACCACAGCTAAGACTAGAACGGCTCTAGTTAGTACTGTTTCTAACGTTGTTGCCAAGAATCATACACTCAGCCCAGTCAAGGGCGCGTCCAGCTTGCTTAAATACTGCGGCGGCATCGTATGTCTCATCCTCAGTCCTGCGCCGCTAGTCTCTTCGTAACGGTTTGACACACCTCCGCAATAGCAGAAAGCTTGTCTGCCACTATGCGGAAGTCATCGAGCGTCCTCGGGCACGAGGCTGGAAACTGCTGATGAATCTTGATGAGACGACCTTGGACAACTCGCTTTAGGTCAGGCGAGTCTGGCAATGGGAAGAAACCTGGCAACGGCATTGCTTAGAAGAGTTGTAGAAGAGTTGCGTGTGGTGGACCGAGAGCAAGGCAGACACAAGGCTGGATATGTACCGTATTGAAGGTAGAAGTTGAGTAAAGAAGTAATTGATTGAAAGCTATCGAAGGGGGGATTATATAGGTGCCCGACCAGGGCGCTAGTCCCCTGGTAGCTTCTCTCGTACCATGGATACGTCTTCCAATAAACCCTGAGTTCTCTACTCATGAGAGGTTGTGATTTCCAACATACCCCACTCCGCTACCTATCGCGAGCCTTACATCACGATTAGATTGATATGCCCACCCTTTTTTTTGCCGCCCTTTGGCATTGCGCCACTGCATCCCTCGCGCTCGATGTCTTAAGCTTAGGCTCCCGATAAGTCCGTTAACATATAATAACAATAATAATGGATCGCGAGAGATGACGTGCAGCCTTGCACGATGCTACATCGAGAGCCCGCGCGGGTGTTCTAATTCAGCTTAGCGTCGCCGCTACTCACTCAGCCCGCGCGCGTAATCGCATACGACCTCACTTACAAGGTACTACTGCAGTCCAGGCCTTATAGATGCTAGGGTATCGAGATGATTTTTAGTCCGACCGTAGATATGTTACTCCGGAGACGGTTGGAGAGAGAGTATAAGAGGAAGCAAGTTTCGTGCTTTTGAGATCTTAGACATCAGCAGCATTGGATAGCTTTTAGAGTAACGTCTCCCGCCATCGCATCGTCACTCTAAAGTTTCTCGCATTTATCTTTCTTGCTTTACCGAAGACACCTACCTTTTCTATCGTCTCGAGAAACGTCTTACAAAATGGTCACCGTAGCAGTCATCGGAGGCACCGGCTCCGTCGGCAAAACAATCGTCGACGCTTTCCTAGCCGAAGGTACTCACGAAGTCATTATAATCACTCGAAAGGTCTGCGCTCCTCCCCTCATATCATCATCTTTAACATGTATGTTAATCAGAATACAGGTTCCAGAAGGAAAGAGCGCCGCCAAGATCCTCGCGGTCGATTACACGAACGTGGAACAGCTTACCAAAACGCTTGAGGAAAACAACATCCACACCATCATCTCCACCATCGTCATGTACGATCCCGCCGCTGCACAAGCAGAGAGGAACTTTATCGCAGCCGCAGACAAGTCCTCCTGCACCAAGCGCTTCGTAGCAAGTAACTGGGGCAACGCTACGCCTGAGGATCTGTACGTATCCCTCATCCCCTTCCATCTCCTTCCCATCTCTCACGGCTTCGATCCTGACTACCAGTACCCAGCTCCCTCCGCCTCGAACTCAACGGTCTCCGCGAGCCAAGTATCGCGGCTCTTCGCAAGACGGGCCTGGAATGGACACAATTCTACAACGGCCTCTTCCTAGACTACTACGGCATGCCACACATCCCCACATATCTAACCCCCCTCGTCATATTTATAGACATGGCGCACAAGACAGCCGCGCTACCTGGTTCCACGGGTGATGAGCTCGTAAGCTTCACGTACACGCAGGATCTTGGTAAATTCGTGGTAGCGGCCATGGGTTTGAAATACTGGGGCGAAGCGCTGCATTGCTACAGTGAAAACACTTCCTTCTCCCGCCTCCTGCAGATGGCTGAGGAAGCCCGCGGTATGCCACTCCCCCCACCGCCCCTCCAATGATGTCACGCACACCATGCTAATAGACAGCAGGTTCAAAGTTCACCGTTACGTTCGACCCGGTCGAAAATCTGGCGCGCGACGAAGTCACGGAAATGCCCTCCTACCCTGATCTGTACCCGTACTTCCCCAAACCGCTACTCATGGGCCTCTTGGCCAAATTTGGGTTGTGGGCTGTCAATGGGATTATGGTTGTTCCGCATGAAGGGAGTTTGAATGAGAAGTTTCCTGAGATCCAGACGAAGGGTGTGAAGGATGTTGTTGGGGCTTGGAAAGGGAAATGAGTCGTTCGTCCTCTAAGTTCCGCTTCTTCCGAATTCGAGATCTAGAGGTTGGAACAGCGGAATGGCGATAGTGGTGGCAATGTAGTGTAGTGACGAAACTCGGGGTTCTATTGTTTGCATTTGAATTCATAATGTAGCTAGACTAGTAGGATTGGTGACCCCAAAATGCTGAAACAAGATGCGAGATCCCAGTTCGTCGTACCCAGCATTCCTCTTCTCCGCCAAACCTTCTCCATGATCTGACGTGCGTCATCCAATGCTCCAGCTGTATGAACCTTGCCTAGGCCTGCGAAAAGTCTCAAGAAAAACGGCTCCTCTTCTTCCAGGGCCAAACAGCCAGCGACGCATATCGGCCAAACGAGAGCGCGCAGCTGGTATGGCGGGACATCTTCGAGCAATGCGATGATTTGAGCAACGTTGGTCCTGATATCCGGATTGGACAACTGCCAGCCGGATACCACAACTGTGAGGTACAGTTGTGCTGCATGAGCCCATATCAGCGTTGACTTGGAAGACGCTAAGGTGTTGGAAGCTATATCAAGCGGCCCAAGGGCGCGGGAGTCGGGTACAGATCTCGTGATATTCCCGTTTTGGTACTCAAACACGTCGCTTTTGAGAGACTGGGCTATGTGCGAGGCGCGATCAACAAGGTCCATGACATTGAGGCTGTCGGTAGCGACTTGTTCCTTTTTCCAGGTATCCAGCATCGATGTTTCGGCGATGGAGCGCATGATGCCATTGCGGCATCCGATGATGGTGGAGAGGTGAATCTCGGCATCGCTGGGAAGGCTGATTCCATCGTCTCTCTCAGCGAGGAGCTCGGCATGATATGGAAGAAGAGTTGGAGATTCTTGGAGAGCGATGCTTGCCATAATATCGATGAAGATTAGTAACGCTGCACAGAATCTGAATCCAGCTTGGGCGGGCGACCAGATGTGAGTGCCATCGGCGGGGTTAGTCCATAGCGGAAGCTCGATTCCTAGGAGGACTGATGTCATTTTAGACTGCCTGTGTATCTCGTGGGACGACCTATCACAGGCCATGATCTCGCTGAGCAAAGCGTATGCAGGAGGGAGGTGAGAGTTCCAAGGGGTTGCTTTGCATAGCGCCATCTCGAAGATGAGGAGGTGGACTATGTTCTCCAAAGCCTCCACTCTGGCTATCTCCCCTATCCCTTGCGTGTTCAGATCGAGAGCTATCATACTCGTTCTCAGGTTGTCAAAACAATTCTGAGTATGTTGCTCGACTTCATCCCACCGCAACAGTCTGCAATTCGCATGCTCGCCAGAAGTACCCTCCATATCGACGAGCGCCATGGTGAAGAAGTAGCACGATATGCTGAGAGCGGCATGGTGTGCGATATGGCTCTTCCCTAGTAACTGTCGAAGCCAGCTCCGGCCTGTATCGAAGAGGGAAGGTCGGTAGAAGGGGAAGAGTGCGGGGAACACGAAGTCGATGTATTTGCTAATGAAGTCTGCTTCAATGGGTGAGAGTGGCTCCACGGTGTGCGAGTAGTGATGGTATTGTAGATCACTAGGTAGGAGGGAGAAAGGAAATGGCGCGGAGATGGTGGCAAATGTTGAGATGCTTGTTGAGGCCGATGCATGTTCGTTTGGTAGGACAGAACCCACCACGTCGATCGATGACGGATCCTTAGATACCACAATATCTGGAATGATGTTGAACTGATGGATAGTGTCTTCCTGTGCGTCTTGATTGGTGGATGTGTTTAACTTCTCCCTCCTCAAAGCTGCTTTGTTTTTGATTTCCTTCTTGAGTAAGGTGGCTTTCTGTCGTTGTTTCTCCTCGGTTTCCATCCAGCGGGGCTTCAGCCCATAGACGCAGGTAATCTCCAAGCTGTCGCAGTCTCCGCATGTTGGTTGTACTTCGTCGCATTTCTTGCGGCGCAGCTTGCACGTCCAGCAGCCATCATTCCTCCCACGTCCATGCCTTCTTGTGACAGGCATGGTGTTATTGTTATGGTCGCGATATTTGCGAGTGTGCGAACTTCAAAAAAGGGTGTTGGTGCTGATTAGGCGTTCGTGTCCGGCATGGGAATAACGCGTAACCACAGGCTTGGCGAACTATCCTACCTAATCGCACTAGATAAGGAAAGAGTCATCCTTTTCTAGACACACGCTCGGGGCTCGTACAAACGGCACAAGCCGCGGTTGCGAAGTTAGACTAGATGTAGCGGGACACGATCGTATATTGATGTGCTGCTGTTCCTAGTCTTGTAAAAATTTGCAGAGCCTCATCGCCTAGCGCGTTGGACAATTATAGAATGCCAGGTGTCACTTTGCTTTCTCTGCTATGCTCTTCCACAAGAGACGGTTGAGAAAGCGCCGAGTCCGGCTGTGGAGATCGCTCTCAAGCGTTGATGTCTTTATCGGCCTGCTGCGCGTGGGCAGCGTTGTTCCCACTTCCGAACATCATCACCGGAGTCTTGTTAAAGGCGCTTTGAAAGAATGCGATACTAGCGTCCGTGCATTGTTCCTCTCCCGTCACTTCAAGATCCAAGCCCAATTGTACAATCGTGGAGTCTGCCACTGGAGAGTGATAACTCCGACTCAGCATGTCTATCACTCTCCAGTACAGATCCCTACCAGGCTCATCGTAATCGACTTCGATGCGTTCCTCTCTAGAAAGGAGCCCGAGCAATCCATAAATCTTGTCACGAGGGTCAAAGCAGTGGAAGTGTCGGAAATCACAAACCACTTGCCACAGGAAAAAAGCCTGGAAACCAAGTCCTCTGTCGGAGTTTGACATTTGGTCGGATCTCCGGTACAGAAGAATTTTTGCGAGAGTGGTATTTATAGAGAGACTCGAGTCCAGGGCGCGATGAAAGTAATTCAAGTCCTCTTCATCCACGACACAAGAACCACATGCGATAGTCAATGTCCGAGCCAGTAAGAACTCTTGAGCGACCCAGACCCGATTCCAATAAGGACGGTTCATTAGCGTTTGTATACTCCGGACGACTTCTTCAAGAGGTACTTGTGTCGTAGAAGATCGGGCTCGCATCTTGACGGTAGCGGGGATATTGTTGTCGGGCTTAACGATCGTCCATGGTTTGTACGCTCGGGGGATCTGTGTTATGCATCTCATAGCGAAATTGCTGTCGTCTTGTTCCTCTCCTAGCCACACGATGACTTCTTTTGCTTCCATGAAGATCTCTGTCATCTTAGATACTTGTGAAGACTTTTCGGTCGTTGAGTCTTGATCGATACACAGTTGGTCGATCCAGAGATATACTGGCGAAAGAGGAGCATTTTCTTCGTGGTTTGGACCGTTTGGCCCGGGGTGGCGTTCGATTGTCGAATCGTTTTCGGTTGCTGGATATCTTATAGACCCAGATGCCAACCGGCGTAGAAAACAGTAGAGATTGTTGCGAATGGTGAAGGGCCTGTCATTGGCGACAATCCCGTGAGAAGGAGATGGAGGGCCCCACGTGTATGAGAGAGCTGAGTACGACGGACTGGTCCGCCTGTCGAATGTCTCTAGAACGATTCTGACTGGCTCTTGTCTCTGTTCTTCAATTTCCGGCGCGGGCAAGGTGACACGTGCAAGTCTGATTTCATCTTTTGAGAGGTCGAGTGGGCAGTGAACGAACGGCTCCATTCTCAGCGGATGATGATTTCGGCAATATACTGCCCTTGAGCGATATATCAAGTGCTGGGCTTGTCCGTTCGCGATAAGTCAACGTGACGTTTGAACGGCGCAGTCAATACCGAAGAGCGGGCTCGTATGAGTAGTGGGTGTAGAAGATCCAGGTAAGCCGTGCCGCTCGAGAAGTCCGTTCAGGATGAGCGCGTCAGCCTCGCCCTAGTCCCAAAGCGGCTGGTGGGGCTGAAAATGCGGCACGACCCGAATGCCGGCAACCATTCTCCATCGGAACAACCTCCCGCCCAACATCTTGACTCGCGCTCTTTATCGCTCGGGCGTAACCTCTCCTATCTTTTGCTTTTTCCCCCTTTTCTCTGCGTCTACTGTGTATGTAAACACCGTGTTCATCCTATATGTGACATTCCCTACCCTATACTTCACCCCACGCACGCCCACCAACGCAGCCAGCAAGCAACCATGTCGCAATCGCAATCCTCCAGTAACAAGATGCTCAACACGCTCCCGCCGCCGACGCGCGACCTGTCCGAGCTCGCCAAGGAGGAAAAGTCGTTCACGTTTGCGCACTTCACATGCGAGCACGCGTGGGTAATAGGCAACATTCTTCGCAACGCGCTGCGCACCGCCGAATGCCCGGCGCTGATCCATATCGCGCTTCCGCACCAGACGCTCTTTCATTCGCCGAGCCTGCCTGGTATCATGCCGGATCACGAGACGTGGGCGACGCGGAAGAAGAACACGGTGCTGCGGTGGGGACATTCGACGTGGCACATGAGCTGTCAGTTTGGCGGGGATTATAAGAGGTTTGCCGAGTACCATGCTATGAGCGGCGATGAGTGGGCCAAGTATACGATTGAGGGTGGAGGGTACCCTGTGTTTGTCAAGGGCGTTGAAGGCGTCGTTGGTGCTATTGTTGTTGTGGGCCTGGGCGTGGAGAGCGAGCAGGCGCATGGGGTTGTCGTGAAGGCTGTGGAGGAGTATAGGGATTTGAGGGAAGGCTTCAGGAGTCCGATGAGGAGCATGACGGTTAAATGACTAGATGGTCTCGGCAAAGGAGACGGACTTGGTCTGAGCTTTGGTGTTGAAGAGAGGATTGGGAGGGGTAGGTGAGGGTGGAGCTGAGCACATCAGGCAAAGCTTGGAGAATACTTTGATCTTGGTTATAGTACAGAAGAGCTGGAACTATCGACTGGACGAAAGCCGAAACGCCCTCCCACCGCGTCGAAAGCCATCGAGTAGCCGAATAACAAATTCCGTCCCGTGTTGACGAAGGGAGGATGGTCGGCCCGTTGTGGGCAGACGAAGCTGGGTTCGATGGATGTGTTGTCCCCGACCACGAATGAGTAAGACATTGCTGTTCCTTTTAGTGACGGGAACCCGATCGTAACGTTGGTCCCTGGCTTCACACGCTTTACCATCGCAGCATACCCATTTGGGTTTGGGTTGGGAATGATGACCGTTGGTATCGAGACATCGCCTTCCGCTCTGATGTACATCTGTGCTATCCCAGTGTCAACCAGCGCTGTCCCACAGTTCCGACCTCGTCCGTTGATACTGAAGCACATGTTCGCCATCGCCCAGTCCCTTGGGTCCATGTCATGCGTCAACCCTGGCTCCAGATCGGTGAAGGTGAAACTCCGGGTGTTACTTGAAGTCAAGCCCAGATGAATGCCCTTGGTCGATATAATGTACCCAACCCGCATCGCCGTGTTTGAAAGCCGTTCTCCGTCAATGGCTTCGACGTTCAAGAAAGGGTTTACTTTCGGCGTGGCATACGGCTTACCATCTCTGGGGCCATTTCTCCCGAAGCCTACTCCCATGTAGGTGATATTCGAAGTGTCCCTTTCACCTGCCTCTTCGCCGTCGGGGCCCGGTGGACACGTGAACGTATGTTTACTTGGGTCGTACCACGCACATCTCCAACTCTTATCGACAATCAACACCGGGACCACCGCAGTCGCATACGATGCACCCTTCCCAATGAAATCAATGGACAGGTCGACCAGCCGACCAACGTAGAGGATTTTACTGCTCGTGAAGAAGTGGTGCGCCGGCGTGCCTGCTGTAGGTGGTATGTTCGGGAGTATGGGAGCTCCGATGAGCGTGCCGGTGGAGCCAGTGTCTATGGGCATCTCGATGTCGACACCTTCGACGGTGCACATGACTTGCGGGACATGCTTGGTACTGAAGTTGTAGATGAAGGGTATGTGGATGGTGTCTGTGTATGGTGATAGATCGGTGTCGGTGGTGGGCATTGCACATGCGTTTTTGTATATTCCGTAAATGATGAGGCTGGCGATGAGGATGATTAGGCGCCAAATGAGTGCTGGGTTCGTCGGCTTTCTACATGTGGGTGTGGAAGGCGTCGGCTGTAAGGTGGGAATAGGCGTGGATGGGGTCTTATGCTCCTCGGTCTTCATGGCTGTTTGTAGGTAGGTAGATGCGGAGCAGCTGCATTATCCGCTGGCAAACGCCAAACGTCCACGCTACCCAACTCAGTGTTTGTGTCAAATGTCACGTCCAAGATTGAGTCATGTAGAACACAAATGCCACGCAGATGCAGCCAGCCCAGTAATGTCGAGTCAGCGGACGAGCATACAACGGCGCTCGGACGTCACCGTTGCGTCTATTATTATTATCATGAGTTGGCGAGGCTTCCCCGCTGAACCCCGAAATGCGTACCTACCAATAATCAACCACACAAGACCGGAACCACTGCTCCTCGTCAACTTGTCTAGCACCCTTACTCGGATCGCCAAGCTTCAACAACTACCCCATACGCTCGAGTACATTACATCGAACGCACCAGCCACGATGTGGGAGGCGCTGATCATCACGTGTGCTTATGCAGGTTGCGGCTGGGGTAAGCTGCTTGCGCCTAGCTTCCTGGTGGCGCAGTGTAACCATCCACCGCCCCATAGAGGGAACACGAGCGCAAAGCAAAGGAGACGGAGATCTGGGCGAGAAATGGCTTCCGACGACATACGCGCCCTTCTCGACTGACCGTAGCCGCCCTTTCGTCCCATCCCGCATCGAATCGACGCCCCTACCCCCTTCTTCATCTCTGCGATACCTAGGATACCCGTAGAGCGTGGAGCGTAGAGCATGAAGACAGCATGGGCCGCTCACCTTCACGATCTAGCGATGGCGCCGACTCTGCGCAGAACGCCCGCGCCGAACCGCGTCTCCTCAAGGCGATCGAGGACAAGAAGCACGACGATGCCATGGCCATCATCGAACATGCCAAGGCGAAGGCGCAACCCGTCGACCACCTCCTACGCATAGGCCTCATGCGCGCAGCAGAGCGCGGGAACATCTACATGACGGAATATCTGCTGAAGAGCGGCGCGAGACCTGACGGCGCGCCCGGGGGCAGGGTATCACCGCTGTTCAAGGCCATCGACAAGAACCATGTCGGCATCGTACAGTTGCTGCTCAAGTTCGGCGGCAATGTCAATGCGCAGGACAAACAGGGCCGGACTGCGCTCATGACGGCCGCTTGGAAGAACCACTTCCACATAATGCACGAGCTGCTGAGGTGCGGCGCCGACGTCAACAAGAAAGACCACACGGGCCGCAATGTGCTACACAATCTGGCTGCCGACAAGCATTGCAACTGGGGCCGTGATGTCATCGCTGAGCTGCTGCGACAAAACATCGCCATTGACGGTCCAGACGGCCAGGACGACCAGAAGCGCAGCCCCCTTCATTGGGCCGCGAGCACGGGGAAGAAGGAGCTCTGTGAGATGCTGCTGAGAAGAACGAGGCTCCCCAGGGCGAACGTAAATGCGGTAGAGGTCAGGCAGAAGACGGCGCTTCACTTGGCAGTCGCACATGGCAGGGACGACATCATTGAGCTGTTGCTTTTTCACGGTGCCGATGTCATGGCAAAGAGTGACGGGAGCTGGACGCCTATTCATAACGCGTGCCTGCAGGGAAGCGTAAAGGTGCTAAAGATACTGCTGGCTGCTGGTGCCGATGTGAACGCACGCTTACTGACTGGTATGACGCCCTTGCATGTCGCAGCTCAAGCCGGACATCTAGACATTGTCAATTGCCTTATGGAGAGGAAGGACATCAAGCGAACCGCCAAGGACACTTTTGGCATTACTCCTTTTCTACATGCTGCACAGAGCAAGAGCTCGGCGCGCAAGGACATCATCAATACTTTGGCGCCACACAATCAAGTCGAAGCGCTAAGTGAAGATGCTTTAGGTGCTACAAACGGTTTTCATGCTACCATCGTGGATTTTGGTAACTTTCACAACGAAAATAAGGTGTCGCGAAAAACCGTCTATGAACTGCTTTACGCTCGTGACAGCATCAACCCGAGGAAACCAGCGATCACGATTCTACCCATGGAGTCTAAGGCGACGAGCTTCCGGTGGATACATCTCCCTGCCAACAATATGGCTTGGGTAGAGGCACTGCTAACGAAAGCCTTCATCGAAGAGGGTGCGACTGATGTCGAAGGTTTCAAGGCGCTTGAGCGGTCGTTCAGTCATCAACACCGTGGGCAGCAGATACATTCACACTTCATGAGACCATTGTGCCAGAGTACACCCCGCGCACCCAAACATCACGACGACTCAGACCTCTCCGACGGTGCTGATCAGGGACCGCCGCAAATCGTCGTTAATAGCGGCATGGGACTGGGCATTGACGCGGTAGCTGGCGCACAGGAACCGTCCGTAACGCACTTCCCTCGGACACCCGTACGGACAGGTACTGTGAGCACTGATCAGACTGATTGGACTGCAGGGTCGGGATCAGGCACGTTACCTGGGAAAGAAGGAAAGACAAAGACAAAGGAAAAGACGAAGAAGACGCCGAAATGGGGCGGGTCGAGACAGGCTGGGAAGCGTTCTGGTGGAACTGACACACCGACCAGAGGAGCCGATCATCATGCAAGACGGACGGCCACTAGTTCTTCGCTGCAGAACAGTGGCCACCTCAGATCGCCTGGTAGTCCCGGCAGGAAAGACCCAACAACCGTGGCGAAGGGCAACATCTTCGCCTATATGCCCTACCTACACTTCGAGACCGACCGGCGACGACAGGAAATGCAGACTGCCATCGCAACCGCGCAATCCATGAAAGAGCGTGAACGACATGATGGGCGCACGATTCGACCGACCTTTCAGCGCGCGTCAACGTACGATGAGATGTTGTTGCGAGCACATTTGACATCCTCGCAGGCATCATTACATGTCCGACGCACGCTCGACCAGTTCTTTTATCACAACATCGACACGCAGTCTCGTGACCGAGATCAAGTGGTGTATCGCTATCAGTGCAAGTCTGCCGATCCACGGCATGTCGACCCAAAAATCTTCATGGTCGATCAGCTGTGGATGTGGACACTTGGCAAGGACTTGGTTGTGACCGCATTCCCACAGCGATGGCAGCAGCCTCGCAACGATCCGCTCAATGTGTTAGACGGCGTTATTGAAGATATAAATAGCAAGACGAGAGAGCCAGTCCGCAGTGTTTATGATCTTGCGATGATCATCGCCGGCCGATGTAGCGGTTTATTTGATCGGCATCGTATTGGCGACGAAGATTACCAATTCCTGGACATGTTCGAATCGAGCATCGGCGACGCTACAGAGATGGAAACCATGCTGTTCAAGGAGTTCAATACCGCTTCCGCACAAGCATCCGCGTGGCTGCAGCACCATCGCCGCCCCAACCGTTTCTCGCGGCATCTAGAGGCCGAAGGGCGGCAGAGAGAGCATCTCAGCCGTCGACACACACCGCACCACTCACATTCCCACGCTTTGGCCGATCCTCCCATCCAAGAAGAAGTATTCGACTATGACGACAGCGACCGAACAGCCGCCCACGCCCCCCTCTTCGTCGATAAACTTCTGGACATCGGTGCTGAGACGGACCTTCTAGCCGAAACAAAAGACATACGCGATGAACTCAACATGATCACCAAAGTTCTCGAGGACCAACGCAACGTCCTCCCGGACATGGAAGCCAGCATAACCGACATCTACCGCGAAGAGCACAAATCCCAACAAGACCTCAAGCGGCGCTTCAAAGACATGCTCAAAACCATCGACACGCACATCAAAGACGTAGAACGCATGGACAAGCAAGCCAAACGCATCTACGAATCCATCACCGATCTCCTCGACCTCAAGCAAAAACACGCCAACGCCTTCGAAGCCCGATTCGCACGCGACCAAGCCGCGGGTACGGCACGACAAAGCCAAACAATCATGGTGTTTACCATTGTCACCATCATCTTCCTGCCTCTCTCCTTCATCGCAGCCATGTTCACAATCAACATCCGTGAGTTTCCGAGGGAAGACGGGGGCGACCAACCGTCACTCCCGCTCTCGTACGTGAGTCGGTGGATGTTCGGCATGGGCTTCGCCATCTCCATCCCCTTCATCGCCATCGCCCTTTCCTTCGACGCCATCGGCGATTTCTTCCGCGAAGTAGGGCGCCGCTGGCGGGACCGTGCGAGTCGGGCGGCGAAACGGGGGAAGCGTGGTGGTAGTACCAGTCACACGGTTTTTGGAGACGAGTTTTCGTTCCCGAATGACGATTTGTGTCCGTTTGAAGACGGGGTTCGGAGTGGCACGATGAGTACTATCTATCGGCCCGATGGTAGACGCAGCATCGAGAGTTATCTCGACAGTGCGAGGATGAGGGCTTGGGGTCCTGCTGATGCGGGTAGTTTGTTGCCGGTTGCGAGTCGGAGTACGGGCCATAGCGCGCACAAGGGTGGTGCTGCTGCGCGCATCCTGAATGGGGCGGTCAATGTTAGGTTGAGTGTTGATGCTGCGGGGGGGCGACGTAGTGTGGATGTGGGCAGGTTGAGTGTGGATCGGGCGGCGAGGCAGAGTCCGATTGAGAGGGCGAGTACGGGGTTTAGGATAAGGGGGAGTGGGGAGGCGGAACGTGTGTAAGAGGGGGATGAGCTGGAGTGTTGGCTTGTTGGGATTTATCGCTGGGTGTTGGATTGTGTTTTCTGGATGCAAAATCTTTGGCGTGGAATATCTTCGTCGAGACAAAAAGTTTGGCAAGTGCAGATACCCTAGCGCTTAGTTTTTTTGGTTGAAACTTGCTAATACATGGTCTTGAGGTGAGATGTATAACGTTAGCAAAATAAATATCTAATCTCTATCATCGTATCCTCGGTAGCCATCTTCTAGGTTAACATGTGAATATAGCTTCTACACATAGGTTTAGTAATTAGATAGTAACAAGCTTGCAACGTACCATAAATTCACCCGCTCTACCTTGATCGTCTTTCTTTGCTCTAGGATCAGTTTGCCCCAACGCCACCTGTAATCTTCGTCTAGGCAGCGACTTCCCATCGATTTACCACCATTCAATTCAATCGACAGCACAGTGATGAAATCTATACAGTTTAAAGATTAGTTTAGAAAAAGCTTTTGACTAAACAATTGCCCCCATGGCGCATGCACATCTAGATAAGTCGTTCAGTCATCCCACTCGTCATCTAGACATCCCATCCAGAACACCACGCAATGCAGTCTTGAGCAACCACGAAAAACACCCAAAGAAAAAAAACAAGACCCTTCGACGCGATGCATCAATGCAGTAGTTCAGTCCCAGACACCCAGAAAGTTTTGCTAATGGATAGGCAGTTCGTCCTTGATGGTAGCCCTTGATCTCGACCGCTCACCCCCTCGGAGTTTGTTTTCCCGTTCGTGTTCGGCGTCTGCGTTACCATTCTGCATTTGCGCATCACGAGGATGGAGACCCTTTTTGTCGTTCGACCGGTCATTTTCTGCATCACTCTTGCCATCCACTGATGGTTCCGGAACGCCGCTCGGCCTGTTGTCATGCTTTGCACTACCACCACTATCAAGGACGAGGGCGCGGACTTTCTTTACCAGATCGTCCACCTTAAACGGCTTGCTGATAACATCGTCCATGCCCGCTTCGCGCATGCTATTAGTCTGCGATTCTCGCACGTTCGCCGAAACGCCGAGGATGTGGCTATATCCGGCTTTCCCCTCCTCCTGTAGTTGCCTTATTTCCAGTGTCGCGGCATTACCATCCTTGATAGGCATCTCTTGGTCCATCAGGATGCAGTCGAAGTAGTTTCGATCGTCTGGGCCGTTGTTAGCGATTTGACCACGCTCTGCTACAGCGTCGATGGCCTCCTGTCCGTTATTCGCTGTGAAGACTTCGAAGCCACGGGATTGAAGCTGCCGACGTAGGACCTTCTGATTGATCAAATTGTCTTCCACGAGAAGCAGAGTTTGCCTGTCCTCGGACCGTTGATCACTTTGTGATCTTGATATTGCCCTAGATATCTGTTCTTGCCGTGTTGTCTCACCTGTTCGTAAATCCGGCAGTTTCCTCTCAATTTTTGGCGTCTCCTTGGTTATTCGCTTCGTAGCACTCTTTGTCTCTTGGTACCGCTTATCTTCACTTGACTCCGGATGTGACTCCGGCCGAAGTTCCACTGGTGGATCTATAAGTGACTGATCGACTTCATCCGTATCAACACCGCTATGGCTTGAAATCGTTTTGACTTGAGCTCGCTCGTTGTTCCGCTCCTTGATACTTTGCAAGTTCGAATTCGCACGACTGTAGCCAGGACGGGACGGCCGAGACCCGGGCGTCTCTTGGTGAACGGAAGCGTTCGACGTCTCGGAATTGCTTCGAGACTGGATAGGCGGCCGTCCGTCCTCACTTGGTGGGTGGGTTGAGCGTCGGACTTTGAAGAAGAAGCCAAATGTCGAACCTTCACCTTCCTTAGAGCTTACGCCTATGTCTCCCCCGTGTAATGTGCATACTGGCGCCAACAGTCAGTCGAGACAGCGTAGAGGGGGAACATATGCTTACATTTGCGTGATATGAAGAGGCCGAGTCCTGAGCCACCATACCGTTCCTGGGTCTTCGGCGTCGCTTGTCTGAAACGGTCAGTCCTATGGACTTCGAGGAAAAGTAATTTGATGTCTTACCTAAAACGTTCGAATAACTTGGCTTGGCCGTCTTTGCTGATGCCTATGCCAGTGTCCTTAACAGCCACCATCAGGTACATAGCGGCGCCAGCACCCCACTCGGATGTCATTGTGGAATCGAGATGAAAAGCTTCTTTTCCTTCACTGAAAAATATGACGTTGGGAGGATACGACGTTGGCCGGTCGACGGATGCCCCCATGGATACGGTGATTTTCCTTTCGCCGTTTTTCCTGGAGGTGAATTTTATCGCATTTGTAATGAGGTTTACCAGGACTGATACAGCTTAGCAGATGACCTGGAACGGAGAGAAGATTGTTACCTTGCTTCATGCGATTGAGATCTGCGATGACGTCGTCGACGCCTTGCTCCTCGTAAGAAACGTCCATAGCGTAATGAAACTTGATGTTCTTGGCTTTGAATTCGGAGTGGAAGACGCGCAATGCTTGGGAAAATTCCCACTTTGGTCTTGTTTCTAGAAGGGTTTTAGCTAGGAATGCACCGAGTCGAGCGAAAACCTACGGCGAGGTACCAGAGACAGCATCATGGAGTCGAGCTTGGAGAAAGATAGAATATCGTCTACGAGCGTGTTTTGATGCGAGACGCAGAGCAAGATGGTGTCGGCAGCGTCCAAAATGTCAGCCACCTGATCGCGAACGTCGTCATGGGCACCTCCAATTTCCTTGGTAACCTCCTTGACTTCTTCGGCCAGATGCAGTACAGCAGACAGTGGGTTGCGGATCTCGTGGGAGACCATGTCGATAAAGCGCTCCTGCTGCTCCTTGCGTTCTTTGGCTTCCTTAGCAGCTTTCTCCTGCGTCAGCTGGGCCTGCTTGATATCGGTAATGTCGATGACGGCGCTGATAAAGCCAGCATCGGCTTCTTCGCTCAGAGGCTTCAGCAGGAACAGTCTCCATTGCTCTCCCTTCATCTCGGTCAGTTCTGCGACATCGCACCGAAATTCAATTTGTAGCTCCTGTCGGTCTTCGAATGCCTGGCGATAGGCGGACATGACATCTACATAGTCGTCCGGATGGATGCTCTCCGGCCATGCACGAAACTCATTGTTGCCCTTGTTCGTGGTGAGCTTGAAGAAGCCGTCGTTGACGAAGATGGCCTCGGCGTCCTTGTCGAGGATGGCCAGACCGTTGGGTAGCAGTTCGGCAAACCGCTGGAAGAGGGACGTCTGCGCAGCATCGGCCTGCTCTGTGCCGCGATGGCTGCCATCCTGTTGCGACTCAGAGGGTTTCAATTGCCTTCCTGGGTGATTCCGCGCGAGCTGGTCTATGCCTTCAATGGGTATGTAGCGCTCCACATTCTGGCTTTGCAGCAGCTGCGCCAACACCCCCTGCCGCTTGCCGTTCTCGTCTAGTATGGTGCTGAGGAGGACTTGGGTATTGTGGTCGTCGGGCACTTGCTTGAGGAAGTAGCGCGCGGCTGGAGGAAGAGTCAGCATGCGCGGCCTGGAGACAGTGGACGTAGGGCGATGCTTACCTACCTTGACCGTTCGCCCTCTCAGCACCGTTCGCAGCGTGCCTAACGCCTCATTCTCGTAGCTGTCGCGCGCACTCGTCGCCTGGCCGTCGAGACCGCCCCGCGCCTTCTCCCATGCGAGATTGTGGATGACGGTTAGATCGCTGCCCCAGAAGATGGCGGCGCAGTGCGGCATAGGCAGGATACACGTGTTTACGAGGCATTTCACCGCAGTGGGCCAGTAATCCCGCGGGCCCAGCGGTGTCGTGGACCTGCTCGGCCGTTAGTACTACCCAACGGCATATGCTGCAACTCTTTTTTTTCCTCACCAGTCTTTGGCGTCCAAATTCTCCTGGTTGAGGTCGAATATGGGCAAGCCCGTGGCCGACAGCTTGTCAAGATTCTCCATGGCGCCGGTGCGGGACGACGATGTGCGGCAGGTCTCAAAGCAGAACCAAGTGGGCTGCAATGAAGCGTGTTCAAGCCTCACAGACTCCAAAGGCCGCGTGACGTCATACCAAGTAGAGTGAACAGAACACGACTACGGTCACGACAACGGCTCCACGATCGCGTGCCTGACAAGAGGCGATGTTGATCTGAGACGAATGCAGATTTGTTGCTGAGGGGCGCGGGTCAAGGCATATTCTATGAGGAGGAAAATGGGCGGACGCGATCTAGGCCGGCAGATCGCGCCCCATTTCTCTCGCCTCATGCACGTCGGATGCTGGCAAGGACATTAGTTTGGGTAGCATCGCCGATGGGGACCAACCGGCGCGACGCAGGCACGTCACTGCAGCCAGTAACTAATAAGATATCTGACATTATTGAACAGCGTGAGAGAGCTTTCTCTTTCTCTGCAGGGACCCCCGATAAGTTAATATAAATCCTACATTGCAGGGTAGGTAGGTGTACGTATCCGATGTCATTAGGTAGTGTTGTTGTCAGCACGATCACGTGGGGCGGGGTGGCGGGGTACATTCATGTGAGAGGATAATTGCAACACGACACAGTACATTCATAGTAATGAGTGGGTCAAGAGAATCCGTAACCAAAACCAAACTTCCACGCCGAAACCCCCAAAAACTACTCCAAAGGACACCCCTGTTGTGTCGCGTGGTAGGTACATACGTCATCGTTGGAGTCGTAATAATGGAAATGTGTGCAGTTGCTCGAGTCGATGTACTGCTCAAAACCGCGCAATACCTTCCCTCTCGCATCCTGACAGAAACTGGTTCCAGTCCGTAACCAGCCTCCTGCCTGCCCATGTGCTCGTGGTGTACTTCTCCTCAGGATCGCCGTAGCTCTCATCAACAAGGCTGTTCTCGCTCTGACCGTCCAATCCATACTCAAATCCTCCTTTGCCCTCATAATCTCCCTCATCTTGGTCTTCTTCCTCGGGAATAACTTCCTCGACCTCTCTGAACAGTCGCTTGGCAGCAGCAGTCTCTCCTGCATGCGCACCACCACAACCGAAGGCGCAAATGCGTCGTCCGCAAGGGCGCCAAAAGCGGTATTCGGCCACGTGGGGTTCCGAGAGAGGTCGAACGCCGAGCAGACCAGAGTCGACGCTGCGATTGGACGTGTAGAAGAGCATGGTGCCAGAAGGATCGATGGGCGATGTGGCTTCAGACTCTACCCCGTTGGCGATGTGAATGGACGGGGGCACAGGCGGTAGAGAGCGTGAGGTCGACGAGAATGACCGAATGGACGCAGGCGGGGAAGCTGGATAGGCGTTGGCGCTGGCGCTGGCGTTGCGGGTGCTGGGGTGGAGCTGGAGACGGGGCCCTGGATCAGTCATGGACTTGGGTGACAGCTCCTGAAAGCCTTGCTTGCTGGCCATTTTCTTCAGCATGGCTGTACGAGGAGATACGCAACGCGAGGGGCTCATAGGAGGGCTGACAAGACCCGTGATATTTTGAGATGAAGCTAGCCGAGTGCTAGATGCCCCACAGCTCGGTGGCCCAGAGAGGACGTTGTCAATCAGACCCATTGTTGAAGCATATTGATCATATCCGTGCGACACGCAGCGACGAGAAGGTCCGCACATCTCAGAACCGTCAATACTCATCGGGCTCACGCTACGCACAGCGGGGCTTAGAGCGCGTGGCATCGCAATTCGACTCGCTCCCGCTGATGCGGGCGATGGGTGTAGTTCCTTTGCGTACGTAGTGGGGGATAGTGGGGTAGGGAAGCCTGGATACTTTCTGCCAACATCTGTCAGGAGGGACAGATGTGGTTTCATGCCTTTGGGCTGAGGCAGAGCGGCGCTGAGAGCGCCCATGTTGAAGACTGGAACACTGCCGCCGTACTGACACGAGCTAACAAAACCGTTTGCCGCTCCATCTAGCAAACCAACCCAGGACGGAACGTGGTCATTTGCTTCGCCTTGCATGTGGCTATCCGCAGCGGGCTTGTGCTGGAAGGCGCTGTTGGTGAAGAAGCTTATTGGGCTCGTCGGGCTATTACTGTTACTGGAACCGACCGTGGATCCTTCGCTTGTAATTCGACGGAGGGCTAGGGCGGTAAGAGCACTCATGGGCTCCGCTCGAGCAAATCGGGCTTCATCGCATGACCAGAGACCACCGTACTGCTGCCACGGAAAATTGCGCAGGAAATAGTCTTCCGGATAGACGTCATAGCCAAGGGTGCGAGCACGGAAGAAGGCGTACACGAAGCGACAATCGGGGAATTGACGAAGAACCTACAGAATACTTGTTTAGCAGAAAACACGAGAGATTGCCGAGCGACATGGGTGTAGAAACTTTGGTAGGTGGCATTGAGGTATATGTGGGAATATGGCGGGAAGTGCCGGGTATCTATGTAAATCAAGGAAAGAAGGTATGGAGACGGATGTTCATACATCCCAAGCGGGGAACAGGGGCGGCGTCGCCGTGAGCCTGAGAAGAGTCAGTATGCGACAGCTAATCCGCGACCAGGGTACTCACATAAGTATTTCATAGGCAGCGTACTTTTTGAGTTTTCCAACGCCCCGTCGGTACGCGTACAGGACTTCCGGTCGAGCAGTTCTAATGTTCTTGCGTCCGAGCAGTTTATGCATAGCGGGACTAGTGAAGTACATAGGATCGAAGACGACGAGGTTGCAAGCGCCGTCGTGATGGCGTTCGAAACCGATAATGGTGAGAGAATGGCCAGGTTGTTGGAGGTATATGGGCGGTAGGAGGGTTTTATATACGTTAGAGCCATCGCTGACAGCAGCTCGAGCGAAGTAGCGTCCCATGGCAGCGAGGAGTAGGTCATGGGCCGTAATACCGCGGCCTTTGTCGTCGCTGAATTGTTCGACAGCACAGTTGATCTCCGAGTTGAGGAAGAAAGCTTGTGCCTGCAGCAGATTAGTAAAGATACGAAAAGCACAACAGCACGCCTACCTCGGGTGTCCCGATGTATTTCCGAGTATCGCGGATACCCCCAGTCTGGACACGACCGATCTGGTTGATATCCTTATCCCAAGCTTCTTCGATAAGATCTTGCATCTTTATAATGCCGGGTAGACGTCCAGGAAACTCTTCGTAGCCCTGGGCTTTGGCACCTTGAATGTAGGAGAGCAACATCTGGATATTCCGATAACCGCAAAAGCCGCCTTCATTGGGAGTCTTGCCCACGTGAAGGGTAGAAGGGTGACAGTAGTAGGCCTCCTTGATGGTACGGTCCAGGGCGGATAGCTGAGCTAGTATGGGTATGATACCGGGTGTTTCATTCTGCACTTGTTCATGCTTGATGAGGCGCCCATCTCGACCAATGCGGTTGACGATGGTAATCTTAGGACCGGCTTCGAGTTGATCATGCAACCACTTAGGCATGCGGTTCTCCCAAGCATAAGGACCGAGCTCGGATTTCTGCTAACATTAGCGTGATGTCCTTGCTGCCACGGAGGAAAGACTTACACCCAGACGTGCACTCTTAAGTGGCGGCTGGACAGTTTTGTCTGGCTTGGCGAAAGGGTTGAAGCCCAAGATGCTTCTGCTGATGGTGCTTTTCCCACTGTCGTTGGCATTGCGTCTGTCACGGTGGGCTTGCTTTTTTGTCTTGCGGCCATGGCCATCAGCCCGCTTCACGGCATCTGGTGAGTCTGTACTGAAGTTGTGCTCATGAGATGTATGCTTTGAAGAACTCGAGCGGGGATGTCGAGCAGCTGCCGAGGTCTGCATAGTAGCGGATGAATGATGAGAATGATACTTTCCGGTAGTCTCGTCAAATGATAAAGTCTCTGCGGTGTGGTAATCGAGATGATCGTTGAGGTCGGAGAGAAGAACAACTTCGCCGCAGTCGGACTCAAGACAGGCTACTGTGCTTTCCTCCTGGTCAGAGTCGTCGAGGGAAGGTATGTCCACCACGTGTTCTAGTCTTGAGGAAGAGCTATGCGGTATCTGGGGTGGGAGCGGTTCTGGGTCATCTTCGACGACGAAAGGGGAGTCGGTCGTGTGTACTTGCTCAAAGTGCAATTGAAGTAATTGAAGTGGGTAGTCATCGCTTTGTGGAACGGTGAATGCGCACATTGGACACTCCAAAAGGGCCGTCTTGCTCGCCATAGCTGTGCAGGTGATGTGCTGGACGTGAAGGCGCTGGCAAACGCTTTCTGAATCCAGGGATGTGTAGTCAGCGACGAATGTCAGTGTCTCGTCGCCGATGCTTATGGCAACCGTGACCTCGTGCGTATGCGGCTGGCTTTGCTGTCGCGGTCGCTGTGTACTTCTATCGCTTAGCATAACGAACGCACTTCAGACGGACGGGAGCGGTGACACACAAGATTGACAAGCACACATACTGAGAAGAGGAAGCTAAAGATATAAAGGGGCCTAAGCCTGCTGTTTGCAGTTCGTTATGTTATGTTTTTTGGTCGTGGGGAAATTGAAGGTTAACGTGAAGAAGGAGCGATGCTGGCGAACAGCCGAAAGAGGCAATCACACGAATATGCCGAGACTCGTGACCCTTGAAAGGCAGGGACGCATTAAAATAAATCTGGCAGGCATGAGTAAGGCGATTTAAGTAAGAACCAAAAATGCACACGTTGACGGTTGCACCGAGGTCTATAGGGGATGTCACGTGGATGTGTGGATTGATGTGGATACAAGACTAATTACCTAAAGTGATTGTTGGCATTGGACCAAGCGAGTCGCCATCCATGCATGTCCTTTACACGCCTATTATGGCCAGAGCAGTCTTTCACCAGCTGTACTCATATAGTGGCTTTAGTGGCTTTGGTGAAAGACTACATTCGTACCTGCGTCCCGATGTCAAGCGGTCGCCAAGACCCGTGAATGCGCCTGGGAACTTTAAGCAGCGCAGACTCGCAAATTTCCAATAATGCTGCTTCGGACACCATGCTCACGTCGAATTGCGAGCACGCGGCTACATCGCACTCACTGGCGGCGCATGCCAGTGCGACGCCACACCTCCGATGCCCATGACCAGCCATGGTTTCAGCAGCTGCGCGGCGAAATGCTGCACCGAGACACGATCCATCTCGCTGATTACACCAACTCCGCGCTCACCTACAAGCTCTCGCAGACACTCGCGGACTTCTTGCCAAAGGAGTGGTGCCACCCACCCAGCGCCAGAAAATTCGTCGTTCCCGCAGGACACCATCTGGTATACTTCAACGCAGCGCCGCCGACCCAAGCGCTCCTCCCAGATGGCACAGACGTATCGCACAGCCCGGGCGGTCCCTGGGTGCGGCGCATGTGGGCTGGTGGCTCGCTGCAACTCAAGCCTGGCCAATATTTCGACCCGGCAGTGGGCTACGTAATCAATACACATATGACTAGTGTAGAGCGCATCAAGGACGTTCAATTGCGCGGCGACGCCGACAATGCCAAAATCTTCGTGACAGTCGAGCGCCGATTTGCACGGCTCGACCGGTTGCAGCAGAAGTACACGAGCCAGTACGGCTCTCTAGGAAGAACAAACGGCCTACAAAGGGTTCAGGCACTTTTCGACCAACAGTTGCGCGTTGACGACGGCTGGGGCGACGCGCTGTTGAAAGAAGAACGCATCCTCGTCTTCATGAAGAAGAGGACCACGGCCGAACTCGACGCCTTCAAGGCGGGTGAGAGGGTCCCGATCAAGTATCTCACTCGTATGTATTCCGATCGCCCATTCGGATGACCCGCTGACTATCTATAGCTCCTGGCAATCCGCACTTCTCGCACACGCTTGTGCCCGATCGCGCCCTGCTGTTCCGCATTTCCGCCCTCACCATTAATGCCCATCTTATCCACCTCGATCGTGACTACGCCCGCGACGTTGAGGGCCACCGCAACCTTTTGGTCCATGGCCCGCTTTCTCTCACGCTCATGCTCCAAGCCACCGAATACTATGTAAAAACCCACACCAAAGATACCCAAGTCCTGGAATTCATAGAGTATCGGAATCTGGCGCCGCTGTACTGCGACGAGGAGATGCGTATATGCGGCTTGGAAAAGAAGAAGTTGCTGAACGGCAGTGTATACGATGTCTGGATTGAGGGGCCGACAGGTGGCGTGGCTGTCAAGGGCACCGTCTATACCTCAGTTAGAAGCGTAGAGACTGCATCCACGCCAGCCGTTGCGCTTGTCGCGCCCGAGGCAAGCTCACTTGTCCGTAAGTTGCCAAGTAAGACCCGGGAGACTAGCCGGAGGTGAGAAACCCCCGAATGCCGTTGTTAATGAAAACGCCTCTCAACTTCGATTTAGAGCGGTGACCTCATCATTCACCCCAGCCCTCGCTCCAGAATACCGCCGCGACCGTCCTACAAGGACCCGATTCCATCAATTCATCATCACTCCAACCAGCCCCTTGCCAGTCATTCGCGACGTTGTCGCCGTGAAACCGGCAAAACCAACCTGGTCTACTCGCACTCGGACTATTCTGGACCGTCGCGCTCGTCGCAACCCCACCACAATTTCGCTCGCGCCCCAGCCGCTTGTCCGGAAGACTGGCGCTACACCGTACGAGCTCGATCCTGCGCAGTTGGTAGAACGACACAGCAGGTTCCTGCGAGAGGGTGTTCGATTAATAGACAAACCTAGCATCAGGTTTCGTGGGCGAAGGCCTGGACCGTATGGCACAGCAAAGTAGAGGGCGATAGGCGCCGGTAGGGATCGGTGGGCATCGGCGCAGATAGGCCAGAGTCTTCCAGTATGTAAGTGTGTATCTGTAACGTATTGTGAATCCACTGTCGAACAAAACAGTGTCTATTGTATCACCGCACTTGAACATGATCTTCAGAATGTAGTCAAGTTCTTCGCACGCCGGCCTCAACCTGTATAGTGTTCATGTTGCATACTTGCCATACCAGTTTGCGAATGTGCATTCAGTATTCGGCTTTAGGACTAGGGCGAGGGAGTACGTCACGCATGCCGAGAATTACGGGAAGCGATCGATGGGAGCCAGTCCAGCTTCCCCTTGTCAACCTCCGTACCTCTATGCCGCAGAACATAGCACGATGAACTCCGCTCGCTGGCTGGGGCTGAGAGACCCTTGTAGAGCCGCAGCGTGCTCAAAAACAGGCCCACGCTTTTGACGCAACGATCTACGGCGATGAGAGGCCCTTACGAGCATCTGCAGCTCCACCTCCTACGCACAAACGGCAAACCACGAATCTGTTACCACCTCATCTACCAAAACGATGCGCGCGAAGCCGAACTAGAATGGAAAGGCAGCATCCTCTCGCGCGCCCTCACCGCCTACACAGCCAAAATCCTCCACACGCCCGTGTCCAAAGCAGCAAAAGTAAAGCCGAACTCAAAGCCGCAAAAGAGGAGGCGCTGCGACAAAAAAGTGCAGGCGCGCCCATGGCCATTATGCAGGCGCGAGACGCGAAGATATTGGTGGAAGTTAGTGAGGGCCCGAGGGGCACGGTTTGGGTTCTGGATAGGGGTGAGGTGTTTGTTTGGAGGGGTATGGAGGTTGTGCAGAGGGTTTTTGGGAGAGTGTATTTTGGGGATAGGAAGCTTGTTTTGGGGGTTTTTGGGTTGGGGTTGGGGTTGAAGGGTAACCCTGGGGATATTTTGTTGGTGAGTAGGGCTGTGGAGCAGTAGGTTCCGGTCCAGGAGCTGAGGTAGTAGTAGTGGTGGTGATGGTGTCTGGATGATATTATTTGGATGTGTATGAGGCATGAACTAATTTGAAAGCGGAATAGTGCGGAGACGTATTACTCTTTTTGCATTCATAGTACGTTAGAGCGTATGTTTTATTTCAAGATATTGCAAATCTACACTGTAGGTCGGAGTTATGGTGAGGCAATGCCGAGGCTAGCTTGAAGATATTGTCCGTGCGCCATCCATCTCGAAGATTCGACCTAAATTTCATCGTCCACCGCTCAAGCATCTTCTCCACGATCTTCCTCTACACTTCCTCGTCATCTGTATAAATTTGGACTATAGGAGCAAGATCTGAGCTTCTGTATCTTCATTGACGCATTCCATCCCCTCACAATGCAAAGAGCTTTCGCATCGCGGGCGCGGACTTCGGCCCTCAACTCGAGCTCCAAGCTCCGGTCGACCAGCTACAACCTCCAGCAGCAGAGGTTCGCACACAAGGTATGGCAGAGCTTGCTTAGTTATCATTACGAGCCATCAAACTCACCAATATGCAGGAATTGAAGTTCGGCGTCGAAGCACGAGCAGGCCTACTGAAGGGTGTGGACACACTCGCGAAGGCAGTATCAACTACTTTGGGTCCCAAGGGTCGCAATGTATTGATCGAGTCGAGCTACGGCTCGCCTAAGATCACCAAGGGTATGTGTAGACAACTTTGCCATCTCCATCGTTGCCCGCTAACATATCTGCAGACGGTGTCACGGTCGCAAAGGCCATCACCCTCCAGGACAAGTTCGAGAACCTCGGTGCCCGCCTGCTCCAGGACGTCGCTTCCAAGACCAACGAGGCTGCTGGTGACGGTACCACCACGGCCACCGTCCTCGCCCGAGCCATCTTCTCCGAGACTGTCAAGAACGTCGCTGCCGGATGCAACCCCATGGACCTGAGGCGGGGTACCCAGGCCGCCGTCGAGGCCGTTGTTGAATACTTGCGAGCAAACAAGAGGGACATCACCACCAGCGAGGAGATTGCACAAGTCGCCACCATCTCCGCCAACGGTGACACACACATTGGCAAGCTTCTGTCAAATGCGATGGAGAAGGTCGGAAAAGAGGGTGTCATTACGGTCAAGGAGGGCAAGACCACCGAGGACGAGCTCGAGGTCACTGAGGGAATGAAGTTCGATCGTGGCTACATCTCTCCCTACTTCATCACCGACACCAAGACCGCCAAGGTTGAGTTCGAGAAACCGCTTATCCTCCTCTCCGAGAAGAAGATCTCCGCCGTTCAGGATATCGTCCCGGCTCTCGAGGCCTCCCAGCAGCTCCGCCGCCCGCTCGTCATTATTGCAGAGGACATCGACGGTGAGGCGCTCGCCGTGTGCATCCTCAACAAGCTCCGTGGCCAGCTTCAAGTCGCCGCTGTCAAGGCTCCCGGATTTGGTGACAACAGGAAGTCCATCCTCGGCGATCTTGCTGTTCTGACCAACGGTACCGTCTTCAGCGATGACCTCGACATCAAGCTTGAGAAGGCTACCCCTGATATGCTCGGTTCCACCGGATCCATAACCATCACCAAGGAGGATACCGTCATCCTCAACGGCGAGGGTAGCAAGGATCAGGTCTCTCAGCGCTGTGAGCAGATCCGTGGCGTTATCAACGACGCTGCCACCTCCGAGTATGAGAAGGAGAAGCTCCAAGAGCGTCTTGCTAAGCTTTCTGGCGGTGTAGCAGTCATCAAGGTTGGTGGCTCCTCTGAGGTTGAGGTCGGTGAGAAGAAGGACCGCATTGTCGATGCCCTAAACGCCACCCGTGCGGCCGTTGAGGAGGGTATTCTACCCGGCGGTGGTACCGGTCTGCTCAAGGCCTCTGCCAACGCTCTGGGATCCGTCAAGGCCGCCAACTTCGACCAGCAACTCGGTATTACCATTGTCAAGAACGCCATTACCCACCCTGCTCGCAAGATCGTCGAGAATGCTGGTGCAGAGGGCTCCGTCATCGTCGGCAAGCTCATCGATGAGTACAAGAGCGACTTCAACAAGGGTTTCGACAGCGCTCAAGGCGAGTACGTCGACATGATCGCCTCTGGTATCCTTGATCCTTTCAAGGTTGTCCGCACTGCTCTTGTTGATGCCAGCGGTGTCGCTTCGCTTCTCGGTACCACCGAGGTCGCAGTCGTCGAGGCTCCGGAGGAGAAGTCAGGTGGTCCTCCTGGCGGCATGCCCGGCGGTATGGGTGGTATGGGAGGCATGGGCGGCATGGGCTTCTAGACACCTGAAGCCTAACCGTCTGTTTTCTTCTTCGTATACCCCCATTCCGTTATAACGACTTTAGTCTCATGTCTCTCCCGGTGATGGTTTATGTACACGTTATTGGGTTGGTCTCCGCTCTTCACTCATGTCTAAAAGCGCAGCATTGTTGGATGTCTGGTGTTATCGTTGTACAAAATGGCGTATCTAGAAGCTCTCCCGGAAGCACAAGATGTAAAAAGCGATCAATGAGAAACGAAAAAATAAACGAAACAAACAAGCCGAGACGTGCAATCATGGTGCCATGGACCGTGAGAGTTCCAGGGTTGTCTGACGAAAAAGGTCTAGCTCTGAGCTGGCGCTCGTTGCTGTGGCGGCGCCGCGGCAGTGAACCAAACCTGTCAGGAAGGTGACCCCACTACGTCGCTTGAAAATCAGCCTAACCCCACTATCCTGAGCCTCAGCAACATCAGTCTTCGACCTCGTTCCCTGCCTGCCCTCCGCAAACACATCGATTATCTACGGCGATCAGTTCTCACAATTTGACGTAAGCTTCACCATCTGCCTAGCAGGCAGCCGTTAACTGCACAAACACTGCACCTAGCAATCGCAGCCGATGACGACGCCGCTGACAGGCAACACAGTACTGATAACGCGCTCGGTCCCTCGACCTCCCTTTAGCATCCCCTACTACCGAACACACACAAGAGACCATGGTGAGTGGCTCATGGATATCTTCCGCGATGCATTATACTGACAACGTGAACAGGCTCAATCCGGGTACGTACCGCAAGGCAAACAACACAAGATCGAGAGCTGGTGATGCCCGACACGCAAGCCCATGCACCCCACGCATCGTCACCATCACACCATCAAACCCTCCACCTTAACATCCTCCACACCCCCATCCAAGTGTCAGACTAACCACCTCTCACAGTGTCTCCGTCGCACCCGAATGCATCAGCGCCTTCAACGAGCTCAAGCTCGGCAAGGACATCAAATGGATAATCTACAAGATCAGCGACGACTGGAAGGAAATCGTAGTTGAAGAGACGTCCAAGGAAGCAAACTTCGACGTGTTCCGCGAGAAGCTGCTGAACGCGAAGAGCAAGGACCGCCGAGGCAAGGAAGGCATCGGCGGCCGTTACGCCGTCTTCGATGTCGAGTATGAGCTTGAGAGCGGCGAGGGCTCCAGGTCCAAGATTACGTTTATTAGCTGGACGCCGGATGATGCGCCGCAATACGTGAGTTCTCCTCTGGGTTGCCAGAGCTGGGCAGGTTGATTGGGCAGGCTGCATGCTGACAAGCTGGATTAGCCCCGCATGATGTACTCGTCGTCCAAGGAAGCGATCAAACGCGCCCTCAACGGTCTTGCAGCTGACATCCAAGCCAACGACGCCGACGATATCGAATTCGAGAACATCAAGAGCCGTGTCTCCAAGGGCCGCTAAAACACACACATCCTCCCTTCTTTGTGTCAATTTTGAGCGCCTGGAAGATGGGAGGAGCGCGCAGTTTGGGTTGGTCTCGGAACGGCCATACGACTCGGGTGTGTGGCAGGTTACTTGCCTAGCGAAGCTTCGATACGGAATGGCTACAGATGAACATATGGATATGCTAGCAGTGACGATGCCGGTTTTCCTGTGCATTGTCCGGTTTGGTAGGCTTGTGATAGGCTGAGAACTGGTTGAGTTGTCTTTGATGGACATTTATCTGGTATCAAATGCTCTCATGTTGTGATGTCTTCTCTCGCTTTCTCTCGAAAACTCCTAGTACCCATCTCATCTTGAGAATTTCCCGCTGCACTTCGCTGCTTTTACTTGTTCTCCTCCCACGCCCCCCTGAATACAGCCACCAACCTCTCACCCTCTTCGGCATCTTTTATCCTCTGCAGCACAAACGTCTTCAAATCACCCCAAAACTCCTCCGTAGCCACAATCTCCTTGCCACTCGCACTCACACCCGCCGTTCCATGCGCCATACCTGCCGAAGTCTCTCCCGCGCTAGCCAACCCTTTCTCACTCTCCGTCGGCGGCGCAACAGCAGGCGGACTCGTCACCGGCGTCCCTCCTCCTCCCCCAGCAGCACCACCACCCATAACCATGACGCCAAACTCCACCTCTGGCCCCGCATCCGCACCAACAACCTCAGCCAAGGTCTTGGAATCCGCGACCGGTTTCTTCTTATACAAAATCTTTATTTTGTTGGCTGGTATCGATGTTTGGGTTGCATAGTGTTGTTTGAGGTCGTAGATTGATGTTTTGGATGCGTTGATGGCTGCTAGGGCGAGGGTTGGTGTGCTGGGTTTTAGGGGTTTGAGGGTTATGGTTGTTGTTGGGGTCGAGGTTGTGGTCGTGGGTGGGTTTGGACGTTGGGGGTGTGGGGGGTGGGGGAGCCGGGGGAGGGTGGACTGGGTTTGTTAGTGAGGTTGTAAGATAGCACGGTGAGGATATAAGGGATGTGTAGGAGGAAGACGGGGGAACAAGGGGACTTACGGCGCCTTGTGCAGGATACTGTCGCGCGTCTGCTATGTGGTCTGAGGATAGCTTGGCGGCGCGCGCGTCGAGGGCGCTCAGGAAAGATTTGCAAAATGCGAGTTCGGACATGATGGGATATTCGAACTATTTGCAGCTCGACGTGGTGGTAGTTTGGAAAGAGACGTGTATGTGGGCGTGGTAGCTTTTGGCAGCGATGACGCCGTTGGAGAATGCGGGACACGGACCGACCGGGGTCCATCGGGTCTAACCCGAAGGAGGTCCGCTAGCGTGGAAAAAGTTCCTGTTCACTCTCTACCGTAGCGAAAGTTGTGAGGTCTGAACGCCAACAAGTCGATACACGTGGACCAACGTATTTCTCACGGAAAAACAGTCGCCATGGGTCAAGGTCGCCGTATGAAGAAGCAGGGCATGCCCGAGCCACTGGACGAGAGCTTGATTACCAGGAAACGCAAGGATGCGCCCGCCGCTGCGGATCCAGAGAGAAAGAAGAGGAGCAGGACTGCGGCGCGAGAGGCTAAGGAAGCCAAAGCAAAAGCGATACCGAAGACGAGGGTTAATGGCAAGCTGGTGAAGCCTGTCAATGGGTCGAAAACGAAGAAGGCGGCTCCCCCGCCGCCCTCGGACGACGAAGACGATATTTCGGGCAGCGCAGACGGTATCGACGACGCCGATATCATGGAAGATGGGCTGGAAGACATCAACGTCACGGGTCTCGATGCGCTCGGCAGTGCCTCCGAAGAAGACGATGACGACGAATTCGACTCAGACATTGTAGACTCGGATGCGGAAATTCGCAAAGGCGCGTCCATGTGGAGCGACGACGAAGACAGCGACGATGTGGAAGAGAAACTCACAGCAGCCAATATCGCAGGCCTGTCGCGGAAACTGGACATGCAGCGCGCGGTCGAGGAAGCAGAGGCCCAGGCTGAGCTGGACGAAGCGAATTTGCAGACCAACATTGTCGCAGAGCGGCCCAAGATCTTGGACGACGAGGATGAAGAGGGCAGGCCGATCACGAACCTCGTGAATCAGGACATCCAGCTGCTGAGGACTCGGCTCACGGACACGATTCGCGTGCTGGACGATTTCAAGAATCTCGCTGAGGAGGGTCGGAGCAGGGCGGAGTACAGGGCCTCTTTGTTGAAGGATATTTGCGCTTACTACGGTACGTGTCCATCCGTTCATCTACTTGCTTAGCTAACGGTGTATCAGGATACTCCGAGTTCCTAGCAGACAAGCTACTGGACCTCTTCTCGCCGCGCGAGGCCCAGGCCTTCTTCGAAGCCAACGAGACTCCCCGACCGATCGTTATCCGCACGAATACGCTACGTACGCATCGACGAGAGCTTGCTCAGGCGCTGTAGGTCCTTGTATGATGACTTTGCATGGGCTCTCTTCTGACCGTCTTATAGCATCAACAGGGGCGTGCAACTCGAACCAGTGGGCAAGTGGAGTAAGGTTGGACTTCAGATCTTCGAAACCAACGTACCCCTGGGTGCTACGCCTGAGTATCTATCTGGCCACTACATCTTGCAGGCCGCGTCCTCCTTCTTACCCGTGATGGCGTTGGCGCCGCAGGAACACGAGCGTGTTCTTGACATGGCCGCTGCTCCCGGTGGTAAAACGACGCATCTTGCTGCCCTCATGAAGAACACTGGGTATGTAACACCACATTAGCAGCCACCAGACCTGCGCTAACTCGGATTCTCCTAGGTGTATATTCGCAAACGACGCGAACAAGGATCGTGCCAAGGGTCTTATTGGTAACATTCACCGGTTGGGCGCGAGAAATACGATTGTTACACACTACAGTGCTCTTGAGTTTCCCAGGGTGAGTGGGATCTTTTATGCAATTTTTGCTTGACATGTACTGATTTTGCGGCTTAGGTTATGGGTGGTTTTGACCGGGTGTTACTTGATGCGGTAAGAATCTCTCGTACACATGGCGCTGACTAATGCTAACTTTTGGTAGTACGTACTCTCAGTGGCTACTATTACACCAGGGTCATGTCTCTATTCGGTCTAAAATCATGTGCTAACTTATTTTTCATGTGCAGTCCTTGCTCTGGGACTGGAGTCATCGCCAAGGATGCCAGTATCAAGGTATGAATACTCCGGGATATTCCCAAGTCTCATGTTTTAACAATTTCTAGACAAATAAAACCGAGGCGGACTTCGTAAAGCTGCCACAGTGGGTGCCTCCTTCCATCATCACTGTAGTATTGAATCATACTAATAACAATAGTCTGCAAAAGCAGTTGATCCTCGCTGCCGTCGATTCTATCGACCACCACTCCAAGACCGGCGGTTATCTCGTGTATTCGACATGTTCCGTGACGGTCGAGGAGAATGAGCAAGTCGTTCAATACTGTCTCAACAAGCGGCCCAACGTTAAGCTTGTCGAAACTGGTCTTACGTTCGGAAAAGAGGGCTTTACCAACATCGGTGGCAAGGTGTTCCATCCCTCGATGAAGATGACGCGAAGATACTACGCCCACACCTTCAACGTGGACGGCTTCTTCGTCGCAAAGTTCAAAAAGACTGGTCCCACGCCACCCAATGCTGTAGGCGTCAACGAAGCCTCGTCTACAAAGACCAATAGCGCTAGCGCAAAGAGCACACCGACCGAAGTCGAAGTCGTCGACCGGACACCCATCGGCGAGAAGGACGACGACGACGAAGAGGAATCAGACTTTGGTGGCTTCGACGACGAAGAGGATCAGAAATACATTCAGAGAGCACAGGCCAAGGCCATGCGTAGGAAGGGTAGGGACCCCAAAGCCATTGTGCCCAAAGGAGACAAATCCGCTTCGAACGATGCGAACATGAAGGCGTCCAAACATGTGGCGAAAGAAAAGAGCGATGGTGGCATTGCGAAGGAGAAAGTGGGCAAGAAGGAGAAGAAAGCTGGCGGTATCGAAGTTGCTAAGAGCGCGAATGGTGTTGCTGTCAAGGAGTCGAAGGTTGAGTCGAAGAAGGAGCGGAGAAAAAGTGGTGAGAAGAAGAAGGTGAAGGCGAAGGCGTAGGCGTAGCGTTGTCTTGTGTGCTGGGTGGGATGTGAGGTATGAGCTGGCAGCAAGATGGTGTGTGATTGAAGATACCAATATCATGCGCGTTCAAGGCAAATAATTTTTTTTTGGTTGTGGTCTTGTGATGCGACCACCACTCACTAGTTTACTTAGTAAGCACTAACCGTGTCATCCGTACTATACTCTAGCTATGTCTTCCAGTGGTTTTTTGAGGCTACTTCAGTCTTCTTTTTTTTTCTTATGCGATGTCGATCTGGTTTTCTTATTGGTCGGTTGTCGGTTGTAGTTGCAGCTGCACTTTTCCTTTTTGGCCGTGTTCGTGCAGTGAGGTGAGGCATCGGATCGGTGGAGACATGAACGAGCTAGAAGCTGGAGGATTAGTTAAAGGATGGTGCTTACCTATGCTCATGCCTAGGTAGTGGCACAGTTCTACTTGAAGGCAGGTGTTCAAGACGAGTATCGCCTCACGCGATAGGACTGTACTTCTAGACGCGGCAATACTGTTTGGGAAATATTGCTATTGAATGGGTGAGGTGAGGCATCGGATCGGTATGCAGATGTGTACGGTGATGAAAAGATCATGATCTTCTCTGTTGCATCGCATCGCATCGCATCATCACGCCTGTCATCCACTATTTGGCATCCAAACTTATCTTTCTAATGATGACGTTAGTGTCGCTATTGGCTCAAGTCTTGCTTCTAGAAGACCCAAGCTTGAGTACCACGGTACCTGATGAGACAACTTCCATCCACCGAAAATATCTAAAAGCTACTTTGCACGTGATTAACCACACCACCCAACGTTACATTGCAGAAAAAAAAAGCGAGCTGTAGGAGTAACCTCGCCCTCGGGTTTCCGTTGCAGAAAGATGCGCCGCACGGCAGCTCGGGAAGAGCGGCAAAGCATGGGGCGAGTAATCTTAGCTGGGTACTACAGTACATCTTTTTTTGGGGGTCTTTGCAGCTACAAGGGTTTTTGCAGGCTACTTGTTATGTAGGTAGTAGGTGTTCGACCACAGTCGTGGTTTCGAACACAAAACAACATCCCTTCTAGCTGAGATGAGGGGAAGGCATGGGAGGTGGTCAGGGTCAAGCAAAACGCCAGGGTCCCAAGGCGCCAGCGCCGTTCGTTGCTTAGTATTTAAGGGGCTGACGCGGGGTTTGTCTCCACCAGCCTCCGACTTCACGCCCATCCCGACACTCGACAAATGAGCACTGAGCATAAAGACATGGGGTCGCACGCCACATAGCATCTATTTGTCGATCGTGTTCGCTACCTCCGATGCCCAGGATTTGGATGCGTCCTCAGTGCTGAGTGCTCACTCGGAGCAAGCTCGTTGCTAAGACGTGCAGGCGTATGCTTATTGGTGCTCGGCGACGGATTATGTTCAAATACCGTGCTTTTGCATGTGTATCGTGACCCTGCTACTGCTGCTGCTGCGAGAACAGGAAATCGGCTTCACACAGGTTCGTAGGCGATGATAGTTGCACCGAGAATAGGCGCCGAAACAAAAGAACGACAAAACAGGTAGGGAAAAAAATGTTTTGTATTTTAAGAAGAGAGGAACGTGAGGAACGTGTTCTTCTTTGATCTCTCAGGTTTTCATCTTTTTCCTACGAGGAGTGGTGTACATCTACAAAGACTAGGCCTGAAGAAGAAGAAGCTAGATCGAAAGGGGTATAGACTTCTCAGACCTCAGGACTCCCTGTACGCGACCTCGAGAGCAGAGATCTCGTCACTCTGCAGAGACGTCCACTGTTCAGAGGAGTCTGAACATCGAAAGGATGCCATCACGAGAGCACACTCGCGACCCGGTTTCTGACACGACGACGAGATATGGTGGCGCTGCTTGCGGCGTCTGGGGCAGCCCTTTCGGAGGTGTGATCTGCAAGCGTACATTCCTTGGCTGACACGTCCATAAACGCCTGCGCATGCGCCAACTTCGGCAAAAGCAAAAGCATCCTTCACATGCGCCAAGGGGCACTTGGCTTCATCACAAGATTTTGATCCTCGATCTTCGCCACGGAAAGTTTTTCTTCGTTGGTCTGCTGACGGCCCGCCAGTGGATGGACGTGCACCGACAACAAGCCACTGTTGCATTATTGTCAGCCTCCGACGTGGGTGGCGTGAGCGCCGACCAACGCCCGAATCTGGGGTAACGACCAACCATGGAACGCTCCAGGATGCCACGCCCTGAGATACGACAGGCGGTCGGCGCAGGAGCACTACTCAGGAGTAGTTCGGTGTGCCGGAGCCGACAAGGATTGGAAGGTCAGGATACAGCGCGTGTTGGTACGGAACAAAGGTCTTTATGCTCCCAGGTTCTTTCGGCCAGGATGCTCCGAGCTAGCGGTCAGATAAAGAGCTGATGCGCGCCTGTTCTGCGTGGATGTACCTACCATAAGCTTCGAGCTCCTCCTCACCTCTTGACCACACCTACACAAAACTTTGAACTCAGCTATCCGCCATTATGGGTTTCATGTTGAAGCCCCCGCCAGACACGCCTGGCAAGGCATGGTGAGCTTCATTGGATGTCAAAGTCAAGAAACATCACTAACGTCTCCCAAGGCCAGCCATCCTCATCGGCCTCTTCGTCGCCTTTGGAGGTGTACTCTTCGGGTATGCTTGAACAAAATCCCTGTGTCAGCTCCTATTCTGATGAATCTCTAGCTATGACACCGGTACCGTTTCTGGCATTATTGTCATGCCGTTCTGGGAGAAGGAGTTTACAACAGCGCCGGACGGCAAGCTCACAGCCGATCAAACATCTCTTATTGTTTCCATTCTCTCCGCTGGTACCTTCTTTGGCGCTTTGACGGCTGCTCCATTCGGCGATCTGCTTGGTAGACGTCTAGGTCTCATGGCCTCGGCGGGCCTCGTTTTCAATCTCGGTGTTATTCTGCAGACAGCTGCGACGAGAATTCCGATGTTTGTCGCCGGTCGCTTTTTTGCTGGATATGGTGTGGGTCTGGTCTCAGCATTGAGTAAGCGCTCTTTCTTTCCGACTCTCTGCTGGATTTTAGAGCTTTGAGGTGGCCCCGAGGCGTCGCTGCCGCTCCACAACACGACATCTCACAGGCGCACGAGGCTCTTCAAATTACCCTATCTGCGTATGTCAAAGCAAAGCTAATACCCTTGTAGTTCCCATGTACCAGAGCGAAACAGCACCAAAGTGGATTCGCGGAACGATTGTCGGAGCTTACCAACTCGCCATTACAATTGGATTGTTCCTTGCAGCCATTGTAAACAACGCGACCAAAGATTTGGATAACTCTGGATCGTATCGTATCCCAATCGCCATCCAGTTCCTCTGGTCCCTCGTACTTGTCATCGGGTACGCTCTTCTGCTCCAACTCGCTGAGTTGTGCTGACCGTGATGCAGACTGTTCTTCCTGCCCGAGACACCGCGTTATCTGATCAAGATGGACAGGTATGACAAGGCCGCCAAAGCCCTGGGTAAACTCCGACGGCTGCCGGTAGACCATCCCGCCGTCGTCGAAGAGCTCAACGAAGTTCAAGCCAACCATCTCTACGAGTTGTCCCTCGGCAAATCCACGTACATGGAGACTTTCAAGGGCACGCTAGGCAAGCGCCTCTTGACTGGGTGTCTGCTGCAAATGCTACAACAACTGACCGGTGTCAACTTCATCTTTTGTAAGTTATTGTGTTGGACCCATGAAATTCCCTCTAACGAGTACAAGACTACGGAACGCAATACTTCGAGAGAGCAAATTTCCGAAATCCATTCGTCATCCAGGTCATCACAAACAGTGTCAACGTCGCATCTACATTCCGTACGTACACATGTGGGAAATGCGTGAGAGACTTAACACTAACTGCATTAAGCTGGTCTATGGATGGTTGAAAAACTCGGTCGACGTAATCTCCTCTTGTTAGGCGCCCTCGGTATGGCCGTATGCCAATACGTTGTCGCCATCACCGGAACTGTGGCCGGAACGACCGATCTTCCGGCACAACGCGCCGCCATCGCCTTTGTGTGTATCTACATTTTCTTCTTCGCGAGTTCCTGGGGTCCAGTCGCATGGGTCGTTACCGGCGAATTGTTCCCGCTGAAAGCGCGCGCCAAGTGCCTGTCAATGGTAAGTCGTAAGAAAAGCCCTAAACGCGTGCGAAACACCCGCTGACTGCCGCTTCTTTTCAGACCACGGCGAGTAACTGGCTCCTCAACTGGGCAATCGCATACTCGACCCCTTACATGGTCGAGCCCGAATACGCCGATCTGGGCTCCAAAGTATTTTTCATCTGGGGTTCGTTCTGTTTTGTCTGCATCGCCTTTGTGTAAGTCCCCGGACGTCCCCTCCCCTGCCTTTACGTTTGCTAACGCAGCACTAGCTGGTTCATGATCTACGAAACCAAAGGCCTCAGCCTCGAACAAGTCGATGAGCTCTACGGCGTTGTGGGCAAGGCATGGAAGTCCAAAGCTTTCCGTCCCGCGATCCAATATTCGGCCATGGATCAAGAGGCTGGCCGCCACATGAGTCTCAGCGAGATTGCGCAGAACCAGGAGAGGAAGAGGAGTGTGCAGCATGATGACAGTATGCCGGCTGCGACGGCGACGCAGGAGGTGAAGCATTGAGAGGGTTGGGAATCAGAAAGAGGAATGGGAACGCATGCGAAGATTGGAGGTTGGGGTAATGTGGGGGATATGTTGAGATTGTCGGATCATGAGTATCAGTAGGAACGTTGGCTGCTTATCGCGGCCTAACGGGCCGACTCGGTCCTACTTCGGCTCTGCTCGTTTTAGGTCATGTACACCTCCGTAGTGCCCTCACGTAGCAA